>PQWD01000770.1:142294-152316 GCA_019425675.1 Leucinodes orbonalis
TCAGTTAAAATTGTTGCAATGTATGTGTAGATATTACCTATTATTTTCATTATCTTTAGCTTATCGTGAATTATGTGTACATAACAAACATTAAAACGACTGAGAGATGTATTGAAATTCAGTGGCCCACGGAACTTAGATAGGTTTAAACGTCCATTACGTAAATGTTAATTTATTACTTGCAAGATAATAAAAACGTGGCACATAAAATGTTGAGTACGATTAAACAGTGCAGACTTATTAAACACAATATTTTTTTAAAACAGATAAAATATTCTTAAAATTTAATACAATTTTCATCGGTGAGTTGGTTACAATAAGCTAAAATAAGTACTTTTTTAACATAACTACCTACTTAATTAAAATAAACGTGTATAAAAATAAAACGCTTTTTTTTAAGATGTACTTTACAGAATCCTTTTAATTTAGGAAAAATATAAATTAAAACGAAAATACTTTTCTGAAGTGCGGACTGGCGATGTTGACTACTTCAAGATGTTCTACCTTTTAACGTGGACTGCAAAGAGTATATGTGGACTGGTTTAAAAGTTGTAGAGGTATATATTGTATTCAAACAAACAATTTCTATTTTAAAAACTGACAGGAATTATAAATATGTATATCTATTTATAATGCATGTACTGTACCTAACAAATTTACCTATTTTGATAAATTTATATTTTTAATCATAATTATTAAATAGGTACTTATGTTATTATTTAAGGACAATCGCAAGTGGTATTAAGGCCAAAATCTACGATAGAAGTGTCAGATATTCTAGCTTATTGTAATGAAAGACGTTTAGCTGTTTGTCCTCAAGGCGGTAATACTGGAGTAGTCGGCGGTTCCGTTCCAGTGTTTGACGAAATTATACTGAATTTTATATTAATGAATAAAATAATTAGTCTGGATGAGATATCAGGTAAGTTTGTATCGGGACTCCGCAGCGTACGCACGGCTGTTGTCGGTTCTCATTGCGCACACAGTGATTCTCAATCTGTAACCTTTTCACATTCACTGCATTTATTGCATAAAATGAATTGCCCTCTGTGTAGCGATGAAGTATTGGAGGGAGCCCATTGCATTGTATGTGCTATGGATGTTCACTACCACTGCGCAGGAGTCACTGAGGCTGGTTTTCGCAAACTCGGAAAGCGTAAGTCTACGTGGCGCTGTCCTAAATGTATTCAATCAGGTCTCCAAGTACCGACCTCTAGTAATCCACCATCACCAGTGGTGTCGCCTCCTTGTGCAGATTCACCGGGTGTACTGCTTTCGGAGATCAGAGCATTGGCCTCAAGGTTTTCTGCGCTTGAGACATTGCCCCAAGATGTTAGAGATCTGAAGGATGAGTTTACGGAATTGAAGAATTTTGTACAGGTTGCAAAGGAGTCCTTGGCCGGCTTGAATTCGAAGATTAAAGTATTAGAAGAACGTTTGTTCCGGCTGGAAGATGCCAAGCAAGAATTGAATACGACATTGCTAAACAGACTGGATGAGATGGAAATGGACTCGAAAGAGAGAGACCAAAGAGCTAGAATAAATAATGTGGAGATCAAAGGAATAAAAGTAACCAAAAATGAGAACTTATTCAATATTGTTGGAGCCATTGGTGCTAAAATCCACTACCCCGTGAACAAATCTTCAATAAACTTCGTCGCTAGGGTGCCCACTCGGGATCCCAAGCTGATAAAGCCCATAATAGTCTGCTTTAATAGCTTGTACGCAAAAGAAGATTTTGTAGCAGCTGCAAGGATTTCAAATAAGGAGTCTCCTTTAACACCGTCTGCGCTGGGCCTAGAAGGGATGGGTCGTATATATATTAACGACCACCTAACAGCTTATAACAAAACCCTACTCAATTCGACCCGAAAGTTAAAAGAAGATAAAGGGTTTCAGTACGTATGGGTCAAGCACTGCAAAATTTTTGCCAGAAAATCGGACACCTCTCCAATTATTCATATAAAATCCGAAAAAGATCTAAAAAAGTTAACTTAAGAACATTTATTTTATATATTTTTAATCTAAATTTGGTATTATTACGTTACATTCAATGTCAATGTTATTTCATGAGTGCTGACACTTTGAGAACCTTTGATTTTAGTTATCTATTTGTCTATATTTGCCGAGTTAAAGTCTTTGTGTGATGGGTTGCTGGTCGACAGGTTTGTTGTTTAGTTAGTTTAAAATTTTATTCAATTTTGCGCCGTATTAGTATGAGTAACGGGCGCGAGTCGCACTTATACTTAAACCATAGCGTTATCGCCCTTACTACTGGTTTCTTTTGTATTCGCATTGAATGGGCCTTTTGTTCACAATCGTGACTACTATTATATTTCTTTTAACGTTTTCAAATTTTATTGTAACTTTAACATCGTTCATTTTGTTACTTGGCGCGGTCTATCCAATAGAATACAAGTATGCCTTATAGTATTATTTATGAAGTTATTGTTTAATTTACTCTCTTATTCTCTTAGTTTATATTACCAGAACGCACGGGGACTACGTACAAAAACTAGTGATTTTTTAAGGAATGTGTACCTCAATTCATACGACATAATTGCTATCACTGAGACGTGGTTGTTGGATGGTATAGGTGACGCCGAGTTGTTTGACGCTAGGTACTTAGTTTGGCGACGGGACCGGACTACTCTCGTACTAAACAATTATATGGCGGAGGCGTCTTGATCGCGGTAAGACGGGATTTCATTGTCACGGAGCAGGTTGACTGGCGGAGTACTGCCGAGGACTTATGGGTTACTATTTCGTTGGTGATTAAACCATGGTCACCTGCATTTAGGTATTGTATACTTATGTGACGACAATGCTGGTCTAGTCACAAGTGTCAGTTAAATAATTTTGCATCTCAGCTATCTCAAATAGTTCTTAGCCAACCATCAGATAAGTTTTTAATATTGGGAGACTTTAATCTCGCTGACACGGTTGAATGGATTAATTCTGGTAATGATGAAGTATATTTACCGACTGATATTACAAGGGGTTATGTAACCGATTTAATTGACATTTTTGATACATGTGGTCTCGGTCAATACAACTCCTGCTGTAATAACTCCAACCGGATATTGGATTTATGTTTATCGAATTCACCTATAAAAGTGCGCGCCTGCGATCGCCCCCTCGTACCGGCCGATTCCCACCACGTTCCTCTTTGTATATGTTCGATAATATTCAATTGCCGCACCTTTCGAATAAACCTACTGTTAGATACATGTATAGATGTGGCAATTATGAATCGATTTGTCTGAATTAAATAATATTGGGGACCGCTGTCGTCTGGAGCTCTGTTGAACTAGCTGTTACTTATTTTATGATATTCTTTATCACCTTAGGGATAAATACATACCGACCAAGCTTGTATATCCTGCGAGCTACCCACCCTGGTATAATTCGGCACTAATTAAAATACTCAAAGAGAAAAATAAATTCCGTAAGAAATACAAAGTATATGGTAACCGCTCAGACTACCATTGCTTTTCTTTATTGCGCGATAGGCTGTTAACATTGAAAAGGACTGCTATGAAATTATATTCATAAATAGAATCATCTATTATAACCGACCCTAAAGCATTTTACTCTTATGTTAAAAGTAAACAAAAATCTGGTGTGGCTGCCCGCAGTTATGCACTGTCAGGACATTCGTGCTGACACAGGGGATACTATCTGTGACCTCTTTGCTCAGTACTTTTCATTCGACTTTTCGCTCTTCGAACGACGGGAACTCTGGTAGTCAAACAGCTCCACCTCTCGCTGATTCAGGTAACTACAATATACATTCAATTGAGATAGTTCCTGATGAAGTATTGAAAATCATGCGATCACTCGATTTAAGTAAGTCAGCCGGCCCGGACCATATTCCTACCATATTTATAGTCAATTGTGCTGGTATCTTTTAGAGCCCCTGTGTATAATCTTCAGACGTTCCATAGCGGATGGAACCGTTCCCTTAATATGGAAATCGGCATTTATTACGCCAATTCATAAAAAGGGTAATAAGTCCCAAATCGAAAACTATCGACCCATCTCCAAACTTTACATTTTTTCTAAAATATTTGAGAGTGTTATATATTTACAATTACAGGCTGTTTCAAATCATATTCGCTGATGAACAGCATGGCTTTCTGACTAAGCGTTCCACAACCACAAACCTTACCACGGCTCTCGAATTTATAACGGAAGGCATGGAGACCACTGGGCAAGTTGACGTCATTTATACTGACTACAGCAAGTTTCGATAGGATTGATCACAGTGTCCTCTTGAGCAAACTTCTAACGGCTGGTATCCAGGTAATTTATATAGATGTTTTTGTTCCTATGTTGAAAATCGTAGTCAGGCAGTGGTATTACAGGGGTACACCTCAACCTGGTATTCTATCCCTTCTGGAGTTCCGCAGGGTCATTATTGGCCCCCCTCTTGTTTACTATTTTTATTAATGACGTTAAACATTGTTTCATTCACTCTAAAATATTATTATTTGCTGATGATATGAAAATTCTTAAGCATATTCGTGATGTTGGGGATATACATGATTTACAAGCAGATTTACGTAGATTCGTAACATATTGTGGAGTTAAACATGCTTGATTTAAATGTTGACAAGTGCTTTACGTTTCCTACTCAAGGAAACGTCAATTATTAGATATAGGTTATACTTTAAAAGAATTGAATATTGCCAAAAAAAGACTTCATTAAGGATTTAGTGTCATTCTTGACTCCAAATTAATTTTTGACAAGCATGTAGACCACATTGTAAAAAAAGCCAATAAGGCCTTAGGTTTTATAATGAGAACTTCGTCAGCCTTTAAAAACATTAAAGTAATTAAAGTACTATACTGCACCTATGTACGTAGTCTCCCGAATATGCGTCCTCGGTATGGAATCCTATATACTCTGTTTATATAACTCGTATTGAGAGTATTCAAAAAAGATTTCTGCGCTATCTGGACTATAAGGCACACCAGTTCTCGGATAGTTATGAACATCGTTGTAAGCGCTATCACTTTCTCCCTCTTCAAATAAGGCGAAACATCAATGACATTTGCTTATTAATGAACATTGTTAATGGGTCCATTGACTGCAGTGAGCTGCTGTTTTCAGTTGGGTTGAAGCATAGCCACCCGGGATTGCGTTGCAGGGTAAAACTTCAAGTGCCTTCTGCGCGCACCAACTATCGTTCCAATGCGTTCCTCAATCGGGCTAGTGAGGCTTTTAACCGGCTCCCGCCCGAAATAGACCTATTCTGCACTAGCACTCCATCACTTAAACGGCTTCTTACAGAGCGTTATTTTGATTAGTAAATTCACTGAAATACGGAGTCTTGTGGTCAGCACTCTTATCTCATTTTGTTTTAAACTTACAGCTTTCCTTGTTAATGTAGTCGAATTTATAGGTGAAGACTTATTATTAGCATTGTATTAAACTTAAGTACTATTTTTGTAAATATTTATGCTGTTAGTCTTCCGAAAATAAATAAATAAATAAATAAATAAATAAATAAGAAACCCTTAAACGAACAACAAGTCACACAACATTAACCATAATAATTAATTAATTGCAGTAAGGAACCTTAGACTTGGCACGTCTTTGTCTTGATTTCATTACTTTTTAGAGATAATCAAGCAGCTCCATCGAGACTTGGCTAGATTTTTACAGAATGTTTTTGGTGATTTTTACTTCTTTTTGTAGAAACTGAAAGGAATATTAGACGACCCATTGGGTGTAATGGTTGAAACGTCGGCTACTACACCAAGGGTTCCGGGTTCGATCCCCGGGCAGTACCTACAAATATTTGTGTGCACCAACATGTCTGTTTGTATTGGTCTAGCGCGCTCGACTTGGCGGGGGCACTACCGTGCCCCCCGATTTTTGACATCGGATGATGCGGCCCACCATGTTAAATATATATTGTTTAAAGGCGTATGTCAATGACTTATAGTTTGGCTGGCTCTTTGTAATCTAAGCAGGGTCACCAGGTACTCCAGATCTTCGATTATCCAAGTTATTATAGTTTTCCCTTTATGTAACCATTAAACCCTGACTCTGTACCAAATTCAGCTCTGTGAGTTAATGGGAAGTACTAGTTCTATTTTGATGATTTTGTTATCTAAGCAGGTCACCAGTACTCCAGATCTTCGATTTTCGAAGTTTCATAGTTTTCCCTTTATGTAGCCATTAAACCCTTACTCTGTACCGAATTTCAGCTTTCTGAGTTAATGGGAAGTACTAGTTCTATTTTGATGATCATGAGTGAGTGAGTGTCTGTCGAAAATGCGAAACTTTGCTTTCGCTTAACGTCGGAACTAAATGACTTACAGACTTGAAATTTTGGATTTAAAGTAAATTATTATATTTTACTAGATGACGAAAAATTTTAGCGCTCTGGTATTATCCAAAGTCTCAAAATCGGGGCCTGAAAATGCGGCGAAATGATCCTGTAAAGGATGGTACGGCAGTGTTTGCTTCGCGCTCGACTTGGCGGGGGCACTGCCGTGCCCCCAGATCTTGTTGTCATTATTTTTCTGTTTGAGGACAGTAGGTATCGAACTTAAAAACTGTGTATTAGAAACTAATTTGTTTGAGTTGGAAATATACCAACTTCTTAATTTGTTTTTGTAGAACTAGTGCCGAATTTCTAAAAAGGCTGTTATATTGTAATATCAACGTGCCAGAAGTCACTGAAGGACAAAAAAAAAAAGACAAAAAAAAGCCTAGTCCAATCTCAACTTTTTTATTGCATTAAGTGAACGGGACGGTCAGTTTGCAAAGCTGGTGGTAAGTACGTATGACCACGACAAATTAAGAACAGCGTTAATTAAGAACCGTAAACAGTGCCTTGCGCAGTTACCTGAGAGCCTGAGACGGCAGATCGAGTCTCCTAAACCCGGTAATTTTAGTAAGCTCGCGAAAACAACCGCCATTTTAAACCACCAAAAGCTACAGGCATGTATTTTAAAATTTTGACAAAATATAGAAGTAATATATATGGATAACTACATGTTAAATACTCATATTACATTGGTCTGTAACAGGTGTCAAAAGCTTTGAAAATGTTCTTGATGTATACAAAAGTGTTAAGTCTCCTCTGGGAGAAATATTATCAGCTTTTGAAATGGCAGACCATGAATCGATAAACTTCACCACGCAAAAATTTAAATTTCTGTAAGTGAAGTTTTTCTTCATTTTTGATATATAATTTTTAAAACGTGCCGTATCTTAACGTTATTTGACTGAAAAGAAAGAAAACTGGATTGGTTATGTAAAAGATAAAGTAGTATTTCTTACGTTATTATCATCTTACGTTCTTCTTTCCCTTTGTTCAAGAAATCCTTGTATTGACGCTGTAATTTAACACCCATAAAAGCTTCACGCTTAAATTGTGGCTAATTGGCGTGGTGTGAATGTTAGTGGATAATTATTATTATAATATTATCGAACTCTTTCAGATTCACGGGCCGAAAGTGGCTCGGTCCTTTAGGAAAGTATTACGCCATTAGACACTTCCAGCCTCGACCATAAAGGTAGCTCATAATAGCTCTAGCGACTCACTCCCGATGGCCAATGAAGACTAGCGAAAGGTCGGTATCTGGTCCGCCAAAGGCGACCAGATACTTCCCCGGAACATAAGACCGAGATGCGCGCTCCACACTATCAGCTCGCCACGAGCTGCCTTACGATGACTGACTACACTGATGGTATGGTCACGGTGTATGGTACAAGCATAGAGTTAATACTACCAGCGGGCGATGGGGTTGTCACTACCCTACGCGTTTATTATATTTGTTATTGTGATCGGAATGTAGTTCCCAATGTCGATAATGTCGACTTTATACGAGTAGGTATCAATTGGTACCTAATAGTTATAAGGAATCAGTTCCATAATGTTTCCAATACATTTTCATAAAATTAGTTTTCTCTTCAGTGATTATATTTGGGTCTATACCTAGACATTGACATTATGCACATCACAAAATTAATAATAAGATAAATTCCTGTTATTATTAATTCTGTGATGTACCTACATATTATGTCTTAAGTTATTTGAGTCTGCTTGTAATTTACAATCTAGCCTCAGCCTATAGCTGAACTTATCGTTTATCGTTATAAAATCCAAATCTTTGAAACCTAACTTGCCAGGCAGCCTAAAATATATATTATGATGGGGCAGTTGGTTTTTGCATTTGATTACATGGACAAAATAATATACAAGTATAGGTATGTTATTTTAGGTGACGGAAACCTGCACATCAATGTTGTAGTACCGGAATTCACGCAAGAAGTGTACGCTCAAATAGAGCCTTACATATTCGAGGAGGTGAGCAAGATGCGCGGGCTGCGCAAGCCGCAGTACGTGCGGTACAGCCAGGGCCGCGCCGCCGTCCGCCTCATTCGGGACCTCAAGGCGCTCATGGACCCCCGGGGCATACTCAACCCTTACAAGGTCTTGCCCGAACACTACGACTAAATATTTCAGACTAGAAGCAGAGACACGTTTACGTTGGCACATGCGTGCGTACGACTTAAAATTGTACGTCAAAGAGGTCATGGACTCCAATGCCTTACTCAACCCATAAAAACTCTGACTGGAATAGTATTGCAATTAAACGTTCAGATTTTGTTTGTACGTCATAGTTTTAATTTGTAACCCTGTATTTGGTATTCTTTTTAACAAAATTATCACTACTTTTGAGCACTTGCTATAACTCCTGTAAACATTAACACTATTAGTTTATATTAGTTTTACACCTGCATGTAGAAAAATAATAATTTAGAATTGGAATTTTATATCATATAAGTGTGCTCGTATCTATACTGCTGACTGACGTTTTCAGCATATAAAACAGATATTTTAGTAGCTTAAATAACGGGCAGAGCGTTTAGTTCACAGCATAGACATTGTTACTTGTAACAGTCGCGCAAATATCGCAATGGTATGATTGGTATGGTAAGTTATCGGCGGGTACCAATGATGATTATCTCCAGACTCGTGCATTGAAAGTGTAAAACTTTTACCGTTGATGCTATCATGAGATGGTAGTCATTACCACACATCAATACTTTTACATTAAGTTAAGCCCGTAAGTTACACTACGGAGAACATATCTCTATGTAATAGGTAAGGTCTGAAACCTTAGGAAGTGTAGTGGGTGATACTTATAATCATCATTGCCTTCAGCGCCGTCGCTAACCTTAGGAGGTTACCTAAGGGCATAAAAGTTATAAAGAGATTTTGGTCGACTTCACGAACAGACTTACCTTACGATGTTTTCCTTCACCGTAAGAGCGTTGGATAAACGTACATATATTAAGAAAATTCAAAAGGACATTGGTACGTAGCGGGATTGGAACCTGCAACCTCCAGAATGGAAGGCAACAGTCCACACTAACGGGCCACGACGCTCTACCCAACTTTGTAGGAATGAAATAAGTAGGTGTGTGAGTGTGTGTCAGTACACTTTAGTTTATTTAGATAAATGGACGTCAATATCCGAACCTCCTTCACGAAGTTGTTGCTGCCTAGCTGCAATGTTTGCCCCGGGTAAACATAATCATGAACCACTTCGAGAGGAATGCCGGTAAGTCGTAACTCGTAAGTGAGATCGGTTCCAGATCGATATGCTCATTAAACATGTTCTTGGTTTTATTCAAGTTCATCCGGAGACCGATGAGAGCAGAGGAATCATCCGAACTGTTAAACATATATCGCAAGTCTTCCACAGATTCAGCCACGATGATGATGTCATCCACTAATCACAAGTGTGTTAGATGCTCCCCGTTATGCTCCACACTTCCAGTGTGGAGCATAAATATTAGCGTCTTGAATATATCTTCTAGGCATTGGTAAACAATTTCGGAGAAATAATGTCCTCTTGTCTTACTCCTCGACGCAGGTGGATAGGTCCAGACTACTGATTCTGTACTTAAACGGATATTGTTGCTGACTCATGTCGCTGAACATAAAAAGTATGTGTTTTCTATAAATAGTCGCAATTTAACACAACACAAC
>PQWD01000770.1:154071-172291 GCA_019425675.1 Leucinodes orbonalis
CCTAAGACAAGGTTACGTCTTCAAATATGATGTGTCTATACCGCAAAGTAACTATTATGATCTCGTGCCTAAATTAAAGAACCGTCTGGGCGATAAAGCTACTGTCGTTTGTGGATATGGTCACGTAGGTAAGTTGAACTGAAAGTCACTTGTTATTCTCCTTATGAACATTGAAACCAGTATTAATTTTATGTAAGGTAAATACACAGGTAATGGACAAGGTGCCAGTAATGGACAATAATTAAAAAACAAAGAAAAGAAGATATCGAGCTAATAATATTCACTCGTTGAGAAGATGTCCGGGGAAAGGGTGATCATCTCGATGCCCGTATCCTTTAAGGAGATGAAAAACAAAAAATTTTAATCAATTTGATCTGTCAGATAGACTCAAAGGCGCGTGTACAAATTGGTGCTGTAATTGAAGACTGATATTAGTTGCTTTTATAACATTTTTTTTCTTTTGTTACCGAACATAAACGTATTTCAGGTGATGGCAACATCCACATCAATGTAACAGTGCCAGAGTACAACAAGGAGGTTGCATCGCTTTTAGAGCCTTACATATTCGAGGAGGTGAGCAAGATGCGCGGGTCGGTGAGCGCGGAGCACGGGGTGGGGCTGCGCAAGCCGCAGTACGTGCGGTACAGCCAGGGCCGCGCCGCCGTCCGCCTCATGCGGGACCTCAAGGCGCTCATGGACCCCCGGGGCATACTCAACCCTTACAAGGTCTTGCCCGAACACTACGACTAAACTGTCCTCACTGTTGACATATATATCGTTTACGTCGGCACTTATGCGGATAGGACTTCAAATTGTATGTCAATGAGGTCATGTTGCCTAATGCCATTTTTAATCCTTAGAAACCTACCATACCTACGAGTTGCTCGAGGTATTAAAATGTTATCATTGGCAATTACATGCCTAAGGCCTTTTTCCTGTCATGCGGGTGTCTCTAGCAAACATGTCATTCGGGTCTTAGAGTTTCATTGAATCCTCTGGCGCGAGTTGATATACCAGAGGCGCAAAAGAAGGTATTTTAGTATGTAGTCTTCGGTCCACTGGGTTTTTTTTTAAATTTTGAGAAACATTTTTAATCCATGCTGAACACGTACTTGTTAGCAGCACGCACCGCACGGAATAGATTTTTGGTTTGCGTGTGACCTGCAGACGTGTTAGCACGCATGCGAGCGCAGACCTCATAAGAGGAAAAAGGCCCTTATGGTTTACTTAACTAGAGTTGATAAAATAGTCTCTACAATTACTGAGATACTTCAAGAAACCATTATTATTACCTATGTTCGTCGAACAACAAGCATTATAAATTGATATTATCATTACTAGGTGGTACACTCGGTACATCTAATATACTCTATGCTCGGTATGTACCGATTAGGTACTCAGTCGTCTAGGTAAGTACCTAACCACCGCAGTGCCAGATATCATCCCGAAAAACATGATACGAGTGCTTTTTAGGAAGAGTGCATTATAGTAAGTAAAATTACGGGTATAAGAGCTTATAAGATCTGTCGTCTCGGGTGGCGGGCCCACGGTAGCAATGTAGACGGAAAATAATGACTAATAAAGATTAATTACAATTGTCAAAATATATAACAGCGAATGTGTTTAAAAGCTTTGTATTTTTTTATACAATTTTTATTGTTTTTAATAAAACAGCAATTATTTAAATGACTTTTATTAAAATATCCATTTATTCTTATAACATTCGTAATATCACTGCAACAAAAATACAATGGAATATTATAAACATTTTCCTAATTGCTCCAAATAAATAAATCCGGTAATTATTGCATAAATATATTCAAAAATTTATTTATGAGATATCATTTATCAACATAGATAGTGTACTAACATTAGCATAAGTAACATTGCTATGCGTAAGTCCATTAGCACTATAGAGAAGTCTATTACATATTAATGGTACACTATAACCAGCAATTAGGTCATTAATTAAAACCATCTTGCACTCAAGGCCACTATCACGCTATCTCACTCATATCAAATAGGCAAATTTAATCACAACAAAGTTTAACAGAAATTGTAACAAATTTGGTATTTTTACAAGTTTATTGTTGCTGACAATACAGAGTCCCACACGGGAGCTCGTTTTTCATTACGGAATATCGTGTTGCAAGTGACATACCGAACCAAATTATTTGTGCTTAAGATAACTCATACGCAATTTATAAAAAGGGAACCATAATAAATATATCATGGTTTTTAAAAATAATTAATCACATTTTAAATAAATGTTATTGCATTGTTTTATTATGTGTACAGGAGGGGTTTGATTCAAGAATACATATAATTATAATTAATTATTTAAAAGTCAGCTTCCACGCTTAAAAGTAAGTAGCATTTCTCAATGGAATGGAAGATTGAAAGTCATCATTATTCTCATGCCCTTTCATTAGGACTTTTCAATTTATATAAACATCGGTAAATGTTAATTAAGTCCAAATTTATGGTCACACTCGACTTTTAATTTGATAAGAAAGACGAATGATACATGAGATCACTAAAAATATTTAGACGAAATGTAAACAAGAAGCAACATGACTCAAAATATGGCTTCAAATATTTTACTGGTGGGAGACAACACATCATGCAAGACAAAAAATATTATCTACGCAAAAAACAAACAAGTACACTTGTTTACATTTAGTCTATTAAATTTAAATAGTTCCAATGTTTACGTATTATAAAAAAACGATAATACATTGGGAAATGCTTGAATTTACATTAAAAAAATGGAATCCAAACCATATTCACGAAATATAAGATAATATGCGTTTTATACGTAAACACACCGCATCCTTCCAGAACAACAGACCAAAATGTTAAAAGCTAACATTTACACATACAGTACTACAATAAACGGGGGCTAATGTGGAATTTTAATAAAAGCATATTATGTTCAAATGCCAAACCACTCTAAAATTTATAAATTGGTACATAAGATATTATTTCAAGACGGTAAGATCGATAAGCCTATAAAGATGGGTATTTTCAAAATATGTTTCTCTATTTACCTTTATTCTATCTAAAGTTCTCCATCAGGTCTCACATTGGGGCACTAGGAATCAAAAATACTCCGAGCAAATAATTAATTCTTACTCTATTGCTCGAAGTAGGAGGTACTTTTATATTATTGCTCATATGCCCTAACTCAGAAATCTCAGTCATTCTCATGCAATTCTTTTATCATAGAGTGGTCACCAAGTTGGTCACTCGCCATAAATCTTTTTTATAGAATTTTATAGTATTTTTGTATTTTTTTTATACTTTTTCTTCATTGTCCTAGAGTACAGAAGACGCAGTTTGGTCTGTCCCCCGCAAGGCCCGGGGCTAGAAAAAGCAGGGTTATCGCTTAATCTGATTGGACATCTTCAGGAATTCCAGGAATCCGGCCTGCATCTCTGCATCCATTCCCGTATCCCATGCCTCATTCTCCAGCTCCTCGCTAAAACAACAATAACATCACGTCACAAACCCACAATTTAAAATTATTAAGAAACATAAATATATAATATCTCAACCATCGCCAAGACGGGCCAATTTAATATTTCAAATCCCATCAAATTTTTCGCAAAAATACAAGCATGACAACATATTCTCCAAATTCTTCTTCTTCTTAGCGTATCGATAGCAAAACACAAATCTTGGATTGAGCTGTTCGATGAGACTATGCTTACGCCGGGAGTAGCAAACAATGCGTTACCGTGCTTCGGATGGCAAGTCTCGGCAATGAGCGTAAGACCAGGAATGTGTGGTCGGCTCTGTGTCTCGTCTCGATGAGTTTCTTGGACACACTGGAGATCATAAAGTGTCGTACGGCAAAGTTGATCGAGACTACACGCGAAGCTAGTTCCAAAGCTGATCTGGTAGTTTTAGTTTTGCCAGAAATTGGAGAACTTCGAGTGATCCAGGTGACCTAATATAGTTTGCGATTCAAAAAATATACTCTTCAAAAAGAGCTGTGTGCAAAAGTATTTAAAGGTTAGTTACTCACAGTATGTCTTCCTCAAGGGCCGCGTTCTTGGCCGGCGGCAGGTTGTTTTGAAGGAAGGCGCACTCCTCAGCCGTCAGAGAATGCCCGTCCGCCAAGTAACCAACTTCGCTACCTTCGCCGTTAGCTAAGTACAACAATTTATATTGAATATTTGGTTAATATAATAGTCAAGCGAGCGGCACGGTTCTTGGGCTTTAGGCCTTAACCTGAGCAGATCAATAAAAAAATACACAAATATTCTAGCACATACCTACACACAACTTCTATTCCAAACTAAGAGACTAATTTGAACTATGAGAACTTTTATTATAGTTAAACAGACCTTATCATGCACACAACATTACCATCATCCTTATCCATTGGTGACCATACATTCATACATACCTTGCGTTCGCTAAGACGCTATACAAAGTTTTATTGGACGTAAATCCTTCCACAGACTGTCCCAATGATGAGCAATACCAAGCGCTCAATATCGATGGTGGTAACTTTGTCAATAATAGTACGTGTATACCTATTGACAACCAAAATAACTAAGAAAATGCATGTCCTTTATCGTAATAATTAACCATTTAACCGCCAGAATTCTAGACAATAGAAAATCTAATGTTTTTGATGGATATATCCGTCAGCGACAGTTAAAGGGTTAATAATTTCTAAGGTCTGCGTTACCTATGTGACAAGTTCATGCGGCATACAAAACACGCCGTTGTATTTTAAAAAGCTGTTTACATTGTATATAGAACAATTCTACGCTGTATTAAATTTTAACAATACAAATTAAAGTGTTCTTAAAAAATTGGCCAAGTGTGAGTCGGACTAGCCCGTGGAGGGTTCCGCAGCAGTAAGTAACATAAAATATTTTTATATATTTAAGCACCTACTACAGATTTAATATGAGAAATAGTGGTTCACCGTTAATGACGTATATAAAAACTACTGACTAGATATCGTACAAGCCAAGTTCGTTGTTAGACTTAATGGTAATGTACATCATATATTTTTTTATTTTATCCATCCCATATTTTAGAAGTTAGAAATACTCTTTTTTCAACTTTGGAAGTGTATGCATTAAAGTGATATTAGAAATATCAATATCAATTTTCAAGAATACAATGATACCACATACGGGTTCGATGAAAATATTTTTTTAAAGTTTCAGTTCAATATATGGGGAGTCCCAAAATATTTTTTTCCAAGTTTCTTGTACAAACCTTGTAGCAGTTTACAAAATACACATCATTACAAAGTTTGAACATTGTATTGCTAATAGTTTCGACGAAAAAAGACTGACAGACATGAAGAATCTACGAGTTACGTTTTTTGCCATATGGCTACGGAACCCTACGAGCACTATTACGCTGTGTTTAAAAATAGAACAAAACAAATCAAGAACTGGGGGGTTACCGCCATCTCTTAAAACAGTGTTACAATAATATTACTTTTTTGACGACCCATTTGGTGTTGCGGTTAAGACGTCGACTGCAACACCAAGGGTTCAGGGTTCGATCCCCGGGCAGTATAAACATTTGTGTGCATGAACATGTCTGTTTGTATTGGTCTGGGTGTTTTCTATGTATATATTTACAAAAAAAATATGTATGTTTATCCGTTGTTTAGTACCCATAATACAGGCTTCATGCTTAACTTGGGGCTAGATGGCGCTGTGCGAATGTCAGTGGATATTTATTTATTACTTTGTCTTTTCTGGTACAAAAAGCTGACGTATCATTATAACAATACTGTTTTAAGAGATTGTGGTTACCTACCTGTTCTTAAAAAAAAACCCAAGCGTATATATGAGCGGGTGTGTGTGTGTGTGTACCGTGTGCGTATCGTCGCCTGTCGGCGGGCGGCATGGGCGGGTGTGCGGCGGGCGCGTCCGCGAGCCCCCAGCGCGCCGCGCGCAGCGCCAGCACGCCGCGCACGCACGCCAGCGAGCCGCGCCGCCGCAGACGCTCGAACGCCGCGTGCATGCCCGCCGGACAGTCCGCGTCCAGCGCGATGCCCGACAACTGCACACATTCATCGCCGTTTATTACAACGCACACACATTATGAGCAGGGTATGCAACGTGAATGCCGCGTGCATGCTCGCCGGACAGTCTGCGTCCAGCGCGATGCCCGACAACTGCACCCACTTTTTCAGTCTTTTACAACAACGCACACACATTACCATTTGACGACCCATTTGGTGTTACGGTTGAGACGTCGACTGCAACACCAAGAGTTCCGGGATCGCTATTTACCACTCACCAAAAGCGTCGCCAACTTGCATGTGCTTTTGATTTTTTGCCTTTTAATGACGTCTTATGGTCAAAATTTTAATATATTTTTTTACGCCAGATATATAATAAGTTACCGGATTTGTCAAGATTTGTTTTTCTACGTGATTAAGCATATAGTTAGTTTAATGTTTATCTAAGGTACGAAATCAAAAACACAAACATACAACCACTATGCCATTATGACATGTGAAATTTGAATGAAAAATCTGCCCATCGAATGGGCAGAATTTTAGCGCGGACACTTTTTGAGAGAGATTGTGTATCTAGTTAGTTCAATGTATATTTAAGACTGGAGTCTAAGCTAGGATAACTCTGCATTTCACGCCAGACTAGAAATTATAACTTAAACTAGTCATAACTGAGGACTAAATTACTAAAACAAGCAGTAATAACATAAATACAGACAGCCCTATTGAGGGTGAAAACTCAATACTACTTCCTGTAGAGTGTTACAATGTTAACTTTTGAATTTGATAAGTTGTTATAAAATATTCTACAAAATCTTACCTTAAGTAGTTGACAAACAGACTTAATATTTGTTTCTTTGTCTGTGTCTAACAGGTGAAGCAAAACTTTACATAGACTCTCCCCAAGAGACTTGATTCTTCCGCCCTGAAAATAAACAAGCAATATTAAGTTTGCAAAAAAACAAATTCATTTATTGACAATAACAAGCCAATTGGGTTTGAAGTTAGAAACTAGTTAGTGTTTTAAAAGTGTCTATTTATTACCATATATTTAAAATTGTTGCATTCATTTGCCTCAATTTTTAAACTAACGGTTGAGATTAGTAAAACTACAAAGTTCAGATAAGTATGTTGTTTAAAATAATCTAGAGGTCTGTATTTTTAAATTTGAAGACATTTACTAGCCATGTAATTATCGTTTTCTGATTACACAAACAAGTGACGCACATCACTTACGCATCATAATAGCTGTTACTGCAGATTTGTTTAACTGTTTAGGCAATAAATCAACGTGTCTACCTATATACTGGATTCACAATTTATACAAGTTATTCTCGATTACTACACTTAAAAAGGGCAAACATCAGTATTATATCGATAAAAAAATCGATAAATAAATAAATCAATGAACAAATCTGTATATACTTAAATTCTGCTTTTATTGATGTAATATTCTTCTTTGCTTGTCAATTTTTGCTATTCAAGCTTCTGAATCTACACGACTTAAGTCTACCGAACCTTACTTCAAGAAATTCTACATATCAGTTCATATTCTTCGCCATTACGCGAATATTTATATTCTTAAGTAAGTAACTACAGCCAAGCGAAAACTTTTTTGACTGATATGATATGTATAATTTGTTGAAGGGTTGGCAGAGTTAGGTCAATTCAGAAGCTTGAAAATTCAGTTGGCATAATGTTTGGTCATGACATAAGTCATAAATAAGGTGTGACTTGGGACATGAGGGGTTTAAGGGTGTCCCATACTTTGTAGACCATTCAAGATTTGGCAAGTTAAAATCACCCAATATACAAGTAGTGCTGTTTGGTTGTGTATTCAATACACCTCACAGTTATTTATAAATTCATGAAAATCCGCTAGGGGCAAGTAATCTGGCAGGTAAACCACACATAAATTAATAATTAAATCCTTACTTAATGTTATCTGTACCCATAAGTCCTCTACATATTCTGTTTGCCAGTCTGATCTGACCCTACACGGAAATTTTTTGGACACCGCTACTAGCACACCACCACCATGGTGTTTATGAAACCTTTTCAAAAACTTTGCCTCACGATCTCTTCTTAAACAAGGTACCTATTGTCAAACAATTCAGATGAAAGAACTGTATCATTCAACCATGTCTCACAAAGACAAATCATATCAAAATTACTACATAAAACGGTATTAAAAATATCATGGGTTTTAGTGTTCATGCCTCGTATATTCTGATAGTAAATCGAACTACACATACTGAATATGAGAGGTAAATAAATATCAATATGGTAAACAATACAAATAATAATAGACTAAAACTAAGATTTACAATTAGCGAATTAATCCTAAACTGTCACTGTTTTTAATGTGGATATATGTAGAATCTACACTTTTACGGGCGTATATGCGGCCATTACGAACCCACACAAACTTAAAGTTATATTCCTTTGCTCTTTTTCGTGCAGCTGCATGCAAATTTCTGTTAGCGGGCGAAAGATGTTCCTGACGTACACTGGTAGACTTTCACCAGCGAAACCAAGCATTGATGTACACAGCTTATTTTTATCATTTGCTTTATTATACCGATGAACAGCAGAGTAAAATTCATCACGACATAACTGTTTCTGAACTTGGTGACAATCGCCGAGGACGTTTAGCATCTTTATCCTTCTTTGCTACTCTAGTACAAGTCAATATGTCACCGTCATTCATTCTGTAGCCAATAACAGAAGAACAGTAGTCGTCTGGCAACATTTTTACATGAAATATTTTAGGTGGGATTTCAGTTGTATTTGTAAGTTGCTTGGCAATCTCTTTAGTGTTTATTTTTTCCCAAGCACTTATTAATAGGTTTTTTAGTTACAGACTACAGTCCCCTGTAGTTCATGTCCTAATTCATATAATTGGTGAGTTTCATATCAAATTCCAACCCCCCCCCCCCCTCTTTGTTGGTTGTATCATATTCCAAATAACCAAATTTCAGCTTTCTCGCACTTCAGGCTCAGGATGACAACAAAAAAAAACAAAAGTAGTGCAGGCGTGGAAATCAACATGTCCATGAGTTTTTATCATTTATATAATCTTCAACACTATAGTAAGCTTTTTTTATTAAAATAGACTTTACATGAGACTTAAACTATGCAGGGTAAATCAATTACATTTTGTGGTAGCTTATTAAATATTTTAATGCTTAATCCCACAAATGAGTTCCCAACCTTATGCAATCTAAGATTTGGAACGGCAAGTTTGTGTTTGTTCCTAGTGTTCAAACTATGATTATCTGACTTTTTTGAAAATACATGTATATTTTTGTGTACATAGATGACGCAGTCTAGAATGTATTGAGACGGTAATGTTAAAATATTTATTTGTTTAAATAATTCCCTTAGTGAGTCACGTGATTTAAGGCCGTATATGGCACGGATGGATCTTTTCTGCAATACAAAAATTGTTTGTAGATCAGCAGCAGACCCCACAAAAGTAGACCATAAGACATCACGCTGTGAAAATAGCTAAAATACACAAGTCTTGCAGTCTCAATATCAGTGAGACTTCTTATCTTCCTTACAGCATATGCAGCGGAACTAAGCCTTCCTGCCAAAGCCGCAATATGGGGACCCCACTGCAATTTTGCGTCTAATTTTATACCCAGGAAAACGGTTGAATTTATTACTTCCATGGGTCCTTCATCCAAAGTGATGAAAGTATCTACCTGCCTTACATTAGGCATTGTGAACTTAATACATTTGGTTTTCTTAGAGTTAAGAAGTAAATTATTGGTCGTAAACCAATGTAATACCTGAGAAAGTGTAGTATTACATTGGTTTACGACCAAT
This sequence comes from Leucinodes orbonalis, assembly GCA_019425675.1. Taxonomy (NCBI): domain Eukaryota; kingdom Metazoa; phylum Arthropoda; class Insecta; order Lepidoptera; family Crambidae; genus Leucinodes; species Leucinodes orbonalis. The sequence continues at coordinate 163,910 of PQWD01000770.1, forward strand.
AATTTACGTCAAAAGTTTCTTTTTGTCTATCTACGTTAAATATAAGAGATGTATCATCAGCAAATAATACAGTTTCACATAGGTTTTGAGTATAATAAGGTAGATCATTTATATAAATTAAAAATAATAAAGGTCCCAATATTGAGCCCTGGGGAACGCCCATCAATAAAAGGGCTCCGCTGGAACTTGTTTCTCCGACATGTACGTTTTGGACTCTATTCGTTAAATATGATTGTATTAAATTAAGAGCGTCCTTATCGACACCGTAATGCTTCAACTTCATGAGGAGAGTATTATGGTTAACGCAATCGAATGCCTTCGATAGATCGCAGAATATTCCTATAGCATCTTGCTTATTTTCCCACGCCTCAAAAATATGTTTCATTAGTGCCACTCCTGCATCAGTAGTGGATCTGCCTTTAGTAAATCCAAATTGATTGCTATGTAATAATTTGTTTACATTGAAATGGGACAATAATTGATTAAATATATTTTTTTCAAATATCTTACTTAGAGCTGGGAGAATAGAGATAGGTCTGTAGTGAGACGGGTCAATTCCATTGAGACTTTGCATGTATAATAAGTTTATTATCGACATCATATCCTGAGAATGTGAACCATCTGGTAAATCGGAAATCAACTCTATGAGAGTTAAAACAATCGACGAAACACTTCGAGAAAAGCTAGGTAGTGCCCTTGCGATTTGCTTGGCTTGTCTTGGCTACTACTTACTACCGTGCCCCCAGATAATTTCACTTGAGATATTGTTTTCGTAAATACATTCACTAATTAAGCAAACAATATTAAAGTTTGATTAAAGACTACCAAAATTATAAAAAAAATGCGAAAATGTCTCACATTATTTGACAGCCCAAGTGGTGGTGTAATGGTTGAGAAGTCAGCTACAATAGCAAGGTTTCCCAGTTCGGTGTTTTGCACTGACCAGACAGTGAAAATACTTATGAATATGATGTCTGTTTGTATTGGTCTGGGTGTTTATATGTATTCATTTACAAAAAAAAGTATACAAGTATGTTTTTCCATTGTTTAGTATCCCACATTGATTCTTACCTGGTTGTCTTCAAGCTGAGTGTATATCTCAGCTAGAAACATAGCAAAACCGCGCATGTTCTCCTCCGAGGTCTCAATACCGGTGACAATCTTGTTTTCCTCAGCAGAACAGCGCTCCAACAGGCACATACGGAACGACGACTCCTCGGGCGGTGCTAGAGAGTCGTACATCGAGCACAAACGTGCGCCGTTGTAACGGAAGTTAGACTCGCCTATCGACTGTACAATACATAAGAAAATAATACATGAGAATAAATATCACAAAAAGAGTGGAATGGAGTGAAGAAAGATTTATTTTATAACATGTTTAACCTCTTAGTTTTAGAACGGGAGATACCTATCTTGGTTGAAGAGAGAGAGAATGAAAATATTATGTTTATGTTAGTAGTTCTTATTTTGGAGGGATGACCATTCACTTACAATAAAAAGTAAATAGTCCTGTTGAAAGATCTTGACTTTCCTAAACAAATAATGCATCAAAACTCAAATGTTGTATTAACCCGGCGTCATTGTGGTAGGAAACAGTTACATGGATGTTGAGGTGGGTCAATTTTACCCATATATTTAATACATGGTATTTCTATAGTTTATAAGTAAATTTATAAACTGTGTTATTATATCAGTAAGAGGGTATTCTGGTTGTGATAATGCAAACGAAAAATTATAATTTAGTAATGCTTTATTAAGTTCCATCTACTTTTATATAACTTACCAAAAGGGTACAAAATTAAGATCTCTTACGTTTTCATAAAATTCCTGTAGAAATAACGTAATATTTTCGGTTATTTTGACACTTTAACCGCATAGCTCGCAGCGCAGTTGCTATCGAATTGATTTCTCTTCGAAAACATTTAGAGCATACTATTGGTGACAGCTACTGCAGAAGAAGACAACGTCTCGCGCGTACTTTAAAAAATTAGAAATTCTAAACCAAGCGGGTCATTTTGACCCAACCTCAATGACGCCGGGTTAATAGTATAACAAAGATTACGAGTAGTTTTAGAGGCAGAACGATAAGGAAAATATAAAATTAGGTACCTATTTATTTATTTTTGTTCCTGCTAGAAGAAATTTCAGAATGAAATAAGCAGTGCCTTTGTACCAATTTCTTCATGTATTTGGTTTGTACTGTATTACTGTGTGCTCAAATGATTAAATAAATAAATACCTACTTTTTAAATTGTTTAAAAATACCTGGATAGCAACTTACCTGGTTAACAATGGCTTCAACCAAATGCCTGGTGTGGTTGGCATCATGCAACATGTGGGCAAAGGAGTCCACCAGAGGACCACAAAGGGTGTCAAACTTGCCAGGGTCAAATGTAATCTCGCACATTACACTAATCAGGTTACCAATGTTCTCCTGTTAAAACAATTATTATTTCAAATACAACAAAAATTTGAAAATGCAGTTCAAATTGATGTTGTTGAGTAATATTACACTCAAAAGCATAGTTTTAAGAGATATCCTGTAGGATAAAAAACAATTAACCTTATAGATATTGTATTCCTAGATAATTGGCCAAGCTGACGATTACATAAACTTACACGCAAATCCATATTCTCTTGTTCTTCCAGGGAATATGACATGTCTTCAAAATTAAAAGGATCCTGATCTCTTGCTTGTCGTAGGCGATCTTGCACAGATGGCGTGGCCTGTAGGGCCGGGTCTGGTGCAAAGTAGGTACGCTTGAGGATTGTAGTTTGGTGGATACCATTCTTTCGCATCAGCAGACAGCTTTGATTTAACTGGAGCAGCTATTAACAAAGGAAATTATAACATTAAAGAATTTTGTGTTCCACATACATATTGTAAGCAAATAGGTTATAATATCACACAGTGCATCATCAGTAACTATAATAATGACACAAATAACCCACATAATTTTTGCATCACAACAATTTACGGCACGATCGGTTGCTTCTGTCAAATGAAGCGACGTCATTAGAAATGAAATCCTTACTTTCACCTGAAGTATATAATTATGCAGAACGCAGTAACTGACCAAGTATGACGATGTCAAATGGCCCGAATAGTTATAAAAAGTGTACAATAATCAATGAAATGTTAGTACCTTTCGCATTCTCAGTAACAATCTTCGGCTGCCGAAGCTCCCGTGGAGGATTGTCAGCTTTCTGCCATCTGCGGCCGCTGCTCCGGCCCTCCAACGTCTCCGTTATTCATTTCATACAGTTCTAAACGAAACTGTGTAATGATCACTGTGAGAAACTCCCATATACTGCGAATGTTTCCTTCGTATTATTTTGTAGATCGTACGATGAATTCGACACGTAAACAAAGAAAAATATACTGCGCTCAAACTATTACCTCCATGTTATTTGTTAGAATGAGACAAAAAATAAATGGCTGCTGAACCAAAGGGCTGACTGAAATGGCTATTCTGTAACTTGTATCTCGTATCTAAAAAATACTAAGTTCTAATGTCACAGATATTTTTTAAGCATTGATTGCTATATACTCTCGTATATACTATATAACAATAGCGTTTCGAGATCACTTTTTTCAATAAAATAAACGGACAACTTTTTAGTTACTTTATTGTTGATTCAATCAATTTTTCCGTTAGTATATTATTTAAATATATGCATTTGATATTGATTTGAAACTCGGAGGAATAAGTCTAGTTCCTGAGATTTGATATTGATATGAAGTATGACTGAAAATGTCTAATTTTGGTCCGTACTGCGTATTTTTCGAACAGCCGCTCCAACGTAGCACGCGAGTAGACAATAAATTCATGTTTTATGTTTTGTGACTATCCACCTGTGCTACGCACAACAGCTTAAAACATAGATATGTTCTTTAATATCGTAGAACATACTTTTTTCTATTATTCATATTTTCCGCAGCGCATGCGATGAAAGACATGGCACATTTTACAACGTGGGTCGTGGGTTACGCCAATAAGGATGCCTTGTCTATTCCAGCAATAATTATAGCCTATATTATTCAATAAAAATGAAGCAATGTACCTTTTCAATTGTGAAAATCTTTTTGAAGTCAGCACAGTATGTTTTTGAGTTTATTCATTATAAAAATATATTATACTATTCTTCCCTCTTTAAAAAAATGGTATTTGAGATCTGGACCTAAAATTATGCTCTGGTTAGATGGAGGATAGATTCCTCAGTGACCGAGTGCAATAATGTTATTAAAATAAGACATCCCTCAACAAGTGCCTTCGGGTCTGATTCACTCATACTATATTGATGCTAGTGAAAGGAATACTTGGCTATCCTTGATATCTACTGTAAAAGACGTAGGTGTTTTAAATAAGGAATGAATTGGGACTAATGAATAACTTTGTGAAGGCTCTCAACAAGGATGGACCAGCATTCAATTACCTGCGAAGTAAATTTCCACGTATAAGCGAAGCCAAAATTAAAGAAAGAATCTTTAGCGGACCTCAATTAAGAGAGATTCTAAGGGACCAAAACTTTGGTCCAGTTTTACAGGGCTTTGAAAAAGAAGCAGTATCTTTTAGAACAGTCGTTTATGGCTTTTTGGGCAATAAGTGAAATGAAAATTACGTTGAATTGTGAACAATCTCCTTTAAAAGTATCAACATTGGTTGGATATATTGCAGTCCTAAAAAATAATTTTCTTTACTCTCATCTTGATTTTTCCCTTCTAACTGCACAGATGTAAGTGACGAACATGGTGAACGATTCCACCAAGATATCATGACAATGGAAAAGAGATACCAGGGCCGATGGGATGCGTCAATGTTAGCGGACTACTGCTGAATCCGAAAAAGATGCCCCTAAATAAAAAAAAGAAAATCTTAAATAAATACGTTTTTTTTTAATTGTAATATTTCCAATTTTATATAAGTAAAAAGCAAAAATAACTGTAAATAATTATTTAAGGTTTTTGAATAAAATGTTTTGTACTTTAACGTGTTACTAGAAGCCAAATTTTGTATATTAGTTATTTCCAAAAAAGAGCTAATTAAAAAAACATATTCTTGTTTTATATTAATTAACCTTAAAACAAATAAAAATAAAGTATTCAATTGAAAGGCACACAAAAATTTACATTTGTAGACCGAAATCAATGAATTACTCAAAGCTGTTTCTTTTATCTACTTCATCATTAGCTCATTAAATGTCCGACCGAGGGGCACGAGCCTACCCGTATAGGATGCTTATAGCCGTGCTATAGGCTTTAGTCGTTCACGCGGGCTCAGTGCGGATTGACTTCACACACAACCTTTGAATCTCGTCTCGTTGAGCGTCGGATAACGTATATATAATTTCAAAAATTCGAAAACACATTGGTATGTGGCGGGATTTGAACCTCAGCCCTTCCGGAAGGAGGGCGACAGTCCGCACCATTGAGCCACCGACGCTCAATAAATATATTCTAGTTTCTACTTATTTTATCCGTATTCCGGTATCCGGCCGGATAGTCTTTTCAACTTTGGAAGTGTCTCTATGGTTTCTCCATTGATGTCTATGGGTTTCTCGCGCAAACTATTCGATAAATAAAAACAAAAATTGGCCAAACGCGAGTCGGACTCGCCCGTGAAGGGCTCCGCAGCTGAAAGTAACATAAAATAATTTTCATTTACTTAGGCACCTACTACATACATGTTCTTAATATAAAAAAATGTGGTTCACCGTTTATGACGTATAAAAAAACTACTCATCAGAAATCATTCAAACTAAATTTCGTTGATAGAATTTATGGTGACGTTCATAATTTTTTGATTTTATTAACCTCATAATTTAGAAATTAGAGAGGGGGGAGGGGCACACTTTTTTCAACTTTGGGAGTGTTTCTCGTGGAAACTATTAACATTTACTTATCAAAACCATGCATGCATGAACATGTCTGTTTGTAATGGTCTGGGTTTTCTATGTATAATATGTATGTATTTACAAAAAAAAAAGTTTATAAGTATGTTTATCCGTTGTTTAGTACCCTAATACAGGCTTCACGCTCAACTTTCAGTTAGATGGCGCTGGTGAATGTCAGTGGATATTTATTATTTATTATATATTTTAAATTTCTTGTCAAAACCGAATACATATACTTACAAAGTTTGAAAAGTGTAGTGCTTATAGTTTCTGAGAAAAAAGGGTGTGACATACGGACACACAGACAGACTTGACGAACCTATACCTAAGAGTTCCGTTTTTTGTCATTTGGCTACGAAACCCTAAAAATTATATTAGAAACGTCAACATCATTTTTAAGAGCTACACATGTTTTGAGTTTTAGTTCAATGTATGAGGAACCAACCAAACCCAAAATGTATACATTTTCTTCAATTTTCTTACCAAAACCTTATAAAGGGCATGTTAAATCCCTAAGTATACATATACTTACAAAGTTTGAAAATGACGAATCTATGAGAGTTCCGTTTTTTGCCACCTAAAAAAAAATATACTAAAATTATTCCAGATTGATACAACAAATAATTTTAAGTGAATTTACAATTTTAAAATAAAATAAAACAAGTTTTTAATTAAAATTGTATTTTATAAGCTTTCTTGCTATGATCTAAAAACAAATGTTTTATACAATAGTTTATATGTACACACTTTTATAATATATAGTCAACATTTTCAAATTTAATGAGACCTATGTTGACCTTTGAATATTGCAAACTATATTTAAATTACTACTAAAATATGAAATCACACTTGATCTAATTGTCAACTAATTAAAATTAATGAAACTGCAAGGTAACATTGCATCATTTTAAATAAAAAGTTAATTATATTGATTATTTCTAGTGGGGTACCACCACAGTGCAGATTAATATCTGTGGAATAAGAATATTTTGCACTTTCGAGTTTCAGAATAAGGGCTAGTCAAATTACTGGGTATAACTTAACATATGTCATCTTGGGCCCATCCCCAAGATGACTGAAGGTATTGTTGGTGGAAAATAACAATTCATCTGACATGGTCAGGTGTATCACTTACCACTTGGTGAGCAAATTGACTGTACCATTCACAATGATATACATATTTTGTAGTTGATTATTTTCTTTAAGATGACAAAGATATAATATGTGTAAATTTTATTGATTTTAGAGTTTTAGTCATAATTTGGCTACCACTGCGAAAACATTCATGTCTAATTTGGTATAAATAATATAATTTATTATAAATAATAGATTTTGTACATTAAATAAACTACTTAAATATGCATCCATTAGGTATTAAGTTGCAAAAATGTTTTGAGATAACAATGCAAATTTAGTATTCACATTTTGACATCATAATTTACAACAATAACAAAATGATTTTTTATTAACTACTAGGTACTATTAATTATTTATATACTAAAAGATTCTCCACAACCACATGTTCTTTGATGTAGGTTATTGAAAACAAATTCAGCAGAAAGCTTGTCTTCCACAAAATCCATTTCTGTTCTGAAAATCAAATTTTAAACAGTAATACATATTAGCACTTGTACTATACTATGAATCTATTTACTCTGGCGTGCTAGGTTTGAGTAAATAAAAGGAGAAAACCATAAAAGTGCCTCTATCACACACATTTTATTCTTCAAGTTATTTTGAATTATGTGAATATTTAAGTATTTCTTGAAGGATTTTTTTAATTCTTATTGTTTAATACTTAAAAAGTGCTTACCTAATAATGTTAGTTGTGCTTTTTTATCAATAATTATTGTTACACCATCCTGTTTCACTTCTTCATCTAATTTATCCTTGGTTTTAGCATAATCCAATGTGTATGACAATCCATTACAACCCTTTGCCTAACACCAACTTTAAGTCCGATATAACTTTTGCTTCTTCTTTTTTCATTAATTCTTTTATTTTATTTACTGCTGTAGGTGTAAGAATGAGTGCAGCTCTTGATGGTAACATTCGTTTTTTCACTGCTCTCACAGTTGCACTTGCTATCGTTTTTGTCGCCATCTCTAGATCAAACCACGAAAAACAATACAAGAAAATGAATTTATTATACAAATGTTCAATATATATAATATAAATAATATTCAAACGTAAAAGTAAATTACAACGTACTAAGATGATCATTATATTGCCAACATTTTACAATTGCGTAGTAATAAAACTTTTCTTAAATATATGAATATACAATGTCGTAAAGTGTATGAAACAGAGGGGCAATTACCTTCTTGAATTAGTTGCACAGATATATGATAGAAACTGTAATATTTTAGTTCTTAATGTTATTTCATAACATTTTCAAGGTTTTATATATTGTCAAAATTGACAGCATACGGCAGTTGACTGTCATGACATTATATGTCAAAATCATATGGGAAAGTGTCAAAAAGT
>PQWD01000770.1:173362-199525 GCA_019425675.1 Leucinodes orbonalis
TAGTTTGACCTTTCTATTAAATGTTATGATGTTATATTTCGGACATTAAGATTAATGAGGCTGAAACTGGCAGAAATTTGTAGCTGAAAAAAACGCAATTGTTAGGGACGAAAAAAGACTTGGCCTCAAAAAGGCTGTTTTCGTTTATAATTTTTAATATATACAATTGAAAACAGTCTTTTTTTGGTCTAGGCCTATTTTCGTTCCTGGCCATTGTTGTGTTTCTGTTAGAAATTTTCTGCCAGTTACAGCCTCATTAAGATTAAGATAAATATGTAATCTAAGTAATTAAAGTTTTCATAAAATTGATAGGTTGGAACATGGTGGTATAGATCAATTCGTTTCTCTGGAGAACAAGTTCTATTAGATACTGCACAGATGTATTTCTATTTCTGCCATAAAACTCCTTCTATGCCATTGAAGAGGGCTCTTATGATCCTGGCTGCATCATGTGAGTTTGATAGAAGGCATAACTCTGAAATTATAGAAAGAATAACAGATAATGAAGAAGTTCCCATGGTAAGCTCATATTACATAATTTATAAACATTTTTTTTTCATACTGGCATTGTTTCGTACTATAACACGTGTTCTATTTTCGTATAGCTTCTTCGAGAGTTACCAAATCTAGGAGAAAAGAACAAAGAGCAGCCCCTATGCCGTCCTTACAGCATAAAAGCGCGAGCGTTACTGCATGCTCATCTGTCGCGAATGCGTTTACCAGAAAATACTTTGGAATGCGATCGGCGTTACATAGTATCCCGCTGTCCAGACCTCATTGTGGAAATGGTGAATTGCGTAAACCAGCTGATTGCATTGGCTTATGCTAGGAGAAGTAAGTTAATACCTACACTTAAATTCAACTTGATAAAAATAGGTTATATAGTACATTTTTGTACATATATTGAAGCAAAATTTATGTTTTAATAGTTATATTGAGCAAAGAAATTGTATGTTTGGCCTGAAGCATAAGTGAACCATTTATATACTGTTTTTCATATAATTGCATAACTGTTACTTGATTAGTGTTTCTATTTTTAACTATGAATAATGACATTCCTTTTTTTTCAGTACCCCGTCTACCAACAATTGAGACTATAGAAAACTGCATGAAAATGTCTCCAATGATTGTCCAAGGACTGTGGGAGTACAAATCACCATTATTGCAATTGCCATACATAACAGAAGACCACCTGAAGTATTTCACAAATCGCAAAAAGCATATAAAGTCACTACTGCAATTAGCTCAGTTGCCTGGTGAAGAAAGAAGACAAGTGTTAAGATTTTTAAATGATAAGCAGTATGAAGATGTTATGAAAGTGCTTGGAAACATGCCTTACATTCATTTTAAAGTTAATACAGAAGGCAAGACTAATAATTTTATTAATATTTTCAAGGTTACAAAACCATTTGTCATGTAAATAATACAAATAAGTAGTTCATAATGATTTTCTTCTTGATATTAAATTTATATTTTTTACATTACATTTTAAATTAGGTAGTTAGACATTTTTTGTTATTTTTGATAGTATATTGAATATTTTTTTTTATTATAGTAATTGATGATGAGAATTCCACGGTGGTAACAGCCGGCGCCATAGTGACAGTGACTGTGTTTCTCAGGCGCACCAACATGAAAGAATTATTTGGCGATACAACTATCAAAGAGAAGAATAATATAAAGTAAGAGACCTATTAAAATATTCCATAACTCCTCGTCTGTTAAGGCATCTCCAGGAGACATCTAAAATATATTGTGCCTTGATTCCCACACTGGAGGAATTTTGTATTGTACAGCACCATAACTTAAACAATTGGTCTTCTTTATAAATTAAATCAATCAACTAAACTTATTTTACTTCTAAAAACGCTTTTTGACTTATTAAAAAAAACAGGGACGAAGAAGAAGGTGCTGCTGGCGAAAACGCGGAAAAGGGCGAGACAAAAACGACAAGAATGACAAAAGGAGACGTTCAAGAGGCCCGTTTGGATGAAACAGCAGACAAAGAAGCATGCGCCGTCGAAAAAGGCTAAGAAACCCACAACGAATAAGCAGCAAGCCAAGCCGGTTGCTAACCAGACGGTCACCACGCCCACTCCGCCCGCCAGTGATGTTAAGAAAACAAAGGAACCAAAGAAAAAGGACGACGATGGTGAGTACTGTGATTACCTATAGCAGGTCGCATTAAACGTGTATGTGGGGATGTTATGATGTCGAAATGATGAAATAGGCAGTGAAATTACGATATCAAAACGTAATTTAAAACCTTTATGAGTATAGTTAGCACTGTTTTCGGTAATTAATGTACTGTAAGCGACAAACGCCGCTTACCACCATGAAAGTTAAAAAGTATGAGGCTGAATCTGGCTGAAGAATTTTAGCAGAAAAAAACGCAATGGCCAGGAACGAAAAAAGACATGGTCCCATAAAAGGATGATTTTGTTTATATAACTTTTGACTGCAAATGCTTTTTTACATTTTATAGAAAGGAGCCAAAGCAGACTTCTTTTGCAAGTTTCATGCCCATTTTAAAAGTACATGTTTTTTTAAAGAAATGAGTTTGAAAAGTATTTGTAGATATTTTCAAAGCTTTAGTGACGATTAATTGTATTAACTGACTCATTTAAAATGATTTCAATCTCAATCGGAGTGGAGTAATTAATAAGCCCGAAATCTACAAATTGTAGATTTCAGGCGTATTAACTACTCCACTATTGTAGACTACAATAGTGTTTATCCGTAACAAACATGCCATTATAGACGTTTCTGTCTAGGTAATAAAAAGTTGTTTCGCTATTAGACGTTTAATCAATGAAAGCAATATCGTTTTTACAAATTTCTCGCTTCATAGTTTAGTATTTGAGTCTCAAGGTCTATGATTTTTCAATTTCACATTTAGTTTAATATTTTAAATTACTTAAGAGTATTGACTCTCCTAACACCTGTGTAAATATGAATATTTCTCCGTAACACAATGACAAATTTAATTTTGAATTTCGTGCTTAACACATTGACAGATTACAACTAGACAGGGTATTCACATAATATACCTAAGTGAGATAGCAATATACTTACATATTGTAACTATGGCAACAAAAATAAATGCAGTATTGGCTATTTTAGAAACTACCCCGATTTTAGGGGTAAATAAGTGATGACTTTTTTTTCAATGGATGACATATTTGCCCTTTTAATCGCCCGCTGGTAATTTTGAATAACCAGTCATTATTGATTGCGCTCTTGTTTAGTATCGTTAAACTATTTACCAAATATAATACGTCAGCAACAGGATGATATTAACATTAATGTGACCTAATTAAGAGCTGTAATTAATTGTGACCTGATTTCTATGGCTTCAATAAAGTGTTGTATAATAGTTAACTGTTTATCTTTGCATATACGACATGTATATGCAAAGATAAACAGTTAACTATTATTTTAATTTTTTTTTAATTTGTCTTTGAAGAATTTTGATCATGTTTAATATTTTTAAATGTAAAAATGCTCTTGCATGTAAAATGGCCGAATGGTTGGTGTTAAAGACTAGCATCCTAAGATTGTTGTCGGGACGAATGGCTTAACGTGCCATCTGAAGCACATAATGCAATAAATGCAATATCTTGACCGTACTAGGGAAAATCGCACAAATTAAGATCTGCAATGCCGTCTCTCCGCGGGATTGGTACTTACGACCTCCGGAGCACGCAGTCATCTAAAACCACTGTTTAGACTATCCAGCCAAGCCATCATCTGCGCTCGCCACAAGTCCGGCGAAGCTGTGAAAATGAAAACACTAAAGCCTTAGATAAAACATAAACTAACTAGATGGCACAATCACACTACAAAAGTGTCCGCGGCAAAATTCAGCCCATCGCGTCAGTTGTAGTGCGGGTCGCACATTTTTTGGTTGACGTTTCATCATAATTGTAACATAAAGCAGATACTTATATCCAAACTGATGTTTCCTTATAGGCGAGGAGTCGGATGTGGGCAGCTCAGACGAATCAGCGTCACACAGTTCTGGTTCAGAGGACGAGTCGCGCGACAAGTCGTCGGAAAACAACGACGACGACGATGACCAATGGGACAAGTTCCAGAAGAGGCTGCAGAAACGCGAGAGGCTCGAGGGACGGTCCAAGAGTTCCCATCCTGTCCACTGCCCGTATTTCCCGCAGGTACGTTTAGCAGCTCTTGGTGTTGCCCTTAATAGTTGGCGGTGCCCTCGTATAGTGTGTTTTTTTAACCGTGGAGTAGTTTAACATTTCCAGTGTTGCATAGTTCTGACTGTTTTTTTTAATATTGATGTACTTCAATCGGTAAATTAGAGATTATTTTATGAGGTGATATAAATTCCTGATTTATAAATGATTTCCACATATTTCTTATGAAAATGTAGGTCAATATGTGACAAAAAATTGGGTGACCAGTATTGACAAGTCACGTTGCAAATCTTGTGAGGAACAAAGTTGTAATTTAAGTAACCTTTCGTATTAATATTTATCGTTACAAAAACGAGTGAACCGGTTTCAATGAAATTTGGCATGGATTTTTGAAGTAGAACGCTTAAACTTTGTATGCGGATTATTTGACATAAATGAAAAATACAACATTTTTTTCCAAAATACTCAAAAAGGGGTGGAAATAGTATATGCGACTTTTTGGAGTTTAAAGGTAGAAAGATAAATAATGGTATGCGCACTATTTGTCACAAACGAGAAATCTCGCATATTGCGTTGTTCCCAAAAGCCTTAAAAGAGGGGGAAGATTTATACAGAACTTTTCGAAATTTTCAAATTTAGGTGCTCAACTGAAAGACTTTATGATTTCATGTACAAATCAAATCTTGCAGATTTTTATTTGTACACTTAAAAATCTACCCCAAACTTTTAAAAGTTTAAGGGGGGATATTATTCCGAAAATTTCTCAGTTTTCAAAGATAGGTTAAAGATTCATATGCAGTATAAATCTCATGAAAATAATACAGAATTCGTTTTTTTTTACAAAGCCACCAAAGTCTTAAAAGTATGTGGGAACTTGACAAACGAATTTTCGCAGTTTTTAAGGTAGGAAGCTAAAAATTGGTATATGGACCACTTTACATCAACAAAAATATACGGCATCATTTGCATTTTCACAAGATTACCCCTAAAGCCTTAAAAGTGGGGTGACCATTTTAAATAGGACTTTTCGTAGTATTCTAGGTAGGAAGTTAAAAATTGGCGTGCCGACTTTTTCCCTTCGACAAAAAATGGATATACATACTAATATTATCATCATCATAACATCGGAATAGAAAGAATCCTATGTGAGATCTCAGGCTCTAGGCTATCTCTGTACTACATTTGATCAAAATTGGTTCAGGAGTTAAGGCGTAAAATAATCGCCTTTATAATATTAAGAAGAAGGGATTACTACGTAAGTATATTTTAAAATAAAACCTACGGTTTTATCTGATTAAAAATTTCGTGCGCTAATAAAAGAAATGTCAGGCGTTTTCTAAGCATGATTTCACCTGGAAAAGTCTAATAATTGTTAGACGTACGGTATAAAATTAAACATTAAAATTACTTAATTCGATTTGTTACTATTTGACTTAGTTTCGAATTTATCTCCATCCATTTATTTTTGTGTCCAGTAATAACAACCGAATTTTTCGATTGAAACCGGTGCGTAAAGCACTATTAAATTTAAGCTGGTATCATTTAGAGTTTGACATTAGGGATTGTCGAATTACTCCACGGGAATAAAAAACAGACTATAGAAGAGCATCGGAACGGGGCAGATGTTATAAGAGCATCGTAACGGGGCAGATGTTATAAATAATACTTTGAGATTCGCACGTGGTATTTTCATAAACTTTCGCGACTCGCACGCATTCAGTAAAGTTATTGTGTCTGCGCTTGACCACGGTAACTTCAAATTTCTCAAGGCTTCTGAAAATAGCGTTTTATACAATAATTCCTCGGAGTCAGCTCGCTGACTGTTGTTGGTTGAATTACAACATGAAGGCCTATTTATAAATATCATCCATCAATCAGTGTAAAGATAATTAATTCAATCATCGAACTTCCATTCCCTAGAATCAATTGAATTGAATTCTCAACAATATTACCTATTAACAAAACCGATTCTAACCACCATTTTAATCTAATAATGAAAGGCATGATAATAGTAGGTTGCATCGGGGACTTTTGAATTACATTTATTTACTCTAAATACAAAATTTTCAAACTGACATTTTACGTACGTTAAAAAATTGAAAAATAAATGTTAAAGTAAAATATTACATGCAACTATTATATTAAATTAGTAATGAGATTCCCCCTTGCTGCTTGTCCAACTATTCTCATATATTTTCCATATGCGCACAAATTCTTTGTTGTAATCATTGAATGTTTTGTCGAATTTTTTAAATTATGTGGTGTACGTTATCCGACGCTCTTACGGTGAAGGAAAACATTATGAGGAAACCTGCGCAAGCCTGTGACGAAATTCAAAGGTTGTGCTTGAAGTCGTTCATGCCGCACCGGGCCCGCGTGGACGACTAAGGCCTAAACACTTGCGCACGGGTAGGCTTGTGCCCCTCGGTGAGGACTTTTAACCTTTGGACCGCCAAGGACGCCTTAAGGCGCCAGACACCATAGATTTTCTATTATGTCTGGGCTCCCGGCGTTTAATGGGTTAATGAGCTGATGATGAATCATTGAATGTTTTGTTTAGGAGAAGCAAGAGTTCTGGTGGTGTTACATATGTGATCGCAAGTCGCACACGTTGTTGACGGCGCCGGCCCACGTGACCGCACTCGTCGACACGCACGAGCTGCAGTTGCGGTTTACAGCGCCTAGGTGGCCCGGACTATATACGCTGGCCTGCTGTCTGCGATCTGGTACGTATAATACGCAACTTCACAGGCTAGTGTGGTGACGGTTATAAACAGGAGCCATGGCCGTAGCCACACTGGGGCAAGCTGAGGCGTTTGCCCCAACCTATCTCGAACATATTTAAATTATTAAAAAAAAACTAGGGGGAGGGGTGGCAGGTTCACTGTTGCTCCCCACCCTGAGCCCAAGCTTGGCTACGCTCATGACAGGAGCTTGTTTGTAATGCTACGTCTAAATATATGGACTCAGCATAGTAATAGTAGGGTATCTTAGCCAAAAATTCCTTCTACAACTTTTTGTGTAGGGTCTCACAATTTTCGACCACTTTTTTCTCGTCTCGAGTAAGGTGAAATTTTCCGGGAATTCTCGGTTGGACAATTCTCGAAGAGGAACACTATTTATGTGATAATGTGACTGATTCTATAGAATGTTTATTATGTCTACCCGCGACACCGGCGAAGGCTAATTTCATTAAAACCAAGAAATTATCATGACGCCCTGAAAAAAAAGAAAACGTCTTGAATGATTACAGTGTTCACGTTTAATTATAAATTTTACCTAGATATTTTTTTAACCGATGAATGCGATTTAGATGAGAAGTAATTCTATGTGTTATGGGAGGTAACGATAAGTAAATAAAACATTTCGTACAGATTCATACATCGCGATGGACCAACAACAAGACATGAAGTTAGACGTTAAAGAGGCGGCCGCCGTGCCAGCCGAGCACCCGCAGTGGGATCTTAGCGATTCTGACACTGATAACAATGACCAGGTACATTAATATAACTTTTCTATTATATTGAGATATAATCTATCTCATTTTGCAATCGTAATGTCAGGACCGCGCAAAGTGGCGTTCCATCATCTCTGCCTAACCCTCTGGGACCAAGGCGTGAGCTTTATTTTTTTTATTTTGCAATAGAGGAAAGGTGTACCGGATAAGTCGACGGCTATTACATAAAGGGTTCCGGGATCGAGCCCCGGGCAGTAACTATCTTTTCAGAGTATCTTTTTCCGTTTAAAATAAAATAATAATATAAATATCTTCATTTTTACCCATATAATGGTTAAGAAGTCGACTATTTCACCAAGGGATTCGGGTTCGATCCCCGGGCAGTGCAAATATTTCTGTCTATGTATATGTATGTATGTATTTACAAAAAAAAAGTATGTAAATATGTTTATCCATGGTTACTTATTAGTCTTATTGCCCATACTACAAGCACCGCGCTTAAATTGGAGCGCTGTGTGAATATTAATTATAAGTATTAATGTCTAATTTTGAATCTCAATATTTGTCATTGACCGGAAGTCTTTTTTAATTCTCAGAACAATGTCCACACTATTAATTTTAACAAGGATATATTTGAAGTTTAACGTAGAATTCCCATCCGATGACATACGCTTGGTGTTCATTTACGTTTGTGTGTTTGTCAACAGGGAGGCAACGAAAGCGAGTTCACAACAGACGACGAGGTTGATGAGGAGTAGACAATTACCTAAGTTATTTTTATAGAGTTTATTGTAATTATTGCGGCGCGGGTGCGGTGTATGCTGGATAATTTGTTGTATGGTTGAAGAGTGAGTGAATATAATATTTTATATTCTATTATTGGGGTTTTATTACTGAATCTGACCTAATAGTATATGTACGCGTAGTAGTAATTTATAATGCTTTTAGTACCTAAACATATATTTTGTAATGATAGAAGGTATGAGTGAAACAGTATTTTTTGTAATATTGAAATTTGTAAAACTTATAGAAGGTTTAGTGGTGCGTAGTAGTATACTATAATACATGTAGTGGTGTATTCTATTATATGTATTGAATTATTTTCGTTTTTTTATACTACTTTGTCGCAGCAAGCTACGGGCCGCCTGACGGTAAGCGGCCGAAGCCTATGAACGCTTGCAATACCAGAGACACTGTATGTGCGTTGTCGACCATTTAAAAGATACCTCTTTACTCGCCTCTTAGGCCCGTATTCTAGAACAGGACTCAAGCGTTGATTTTTACTTGAATAGAGTTAGGGATAGCGCTCTACACAATAAATAGCGTTATCCCTTTCTAAGTCAATTTAGGTAAAGATCAACGTTTAGTCTCTTTCTAGAATACGGGCCTTAAAGGACCTCATACAATATTCCCTTGGGAAAACTCGACAGGGATCTCATTCCACAATCGGAGAGTTCGCGGTAGGAAATTCCTCTGAAACCGTACTGTATGCGACCATTGAGGTTCTAATATATAGGTGTTA
Source organism: Leucinodes orbonalis (assembly GCA_019425675.1). NCBI lineage: Eukaryota > Metazoa > Arthropoda > Insecta > Lepidoptera > Crambidae > Leucinodes > Leucinodes orbonalis. The sequence continues at coordinate 182,502 of PQWD01000770.1, forward strand.
GTATAGGTTAAATGATCTTGTGATTTTTCTATATTTTGCTCTGTTATAATTATGCGATATATGATGTGATTTTATCATCACAACAAATTGGTTTAGTCTAATGATTCAGTGAAACGCCTTCAGACTATTTTACCCAAAAAAAATTAAATGGAAATTACGTCAGTTCAAACTTTTTATTGGTTTATAGTATCTTTGTGACAAATAAAACATCCTGGGAAAATGGAAATTTGCATGGGATTCTCGACACTTTACAAGTGAGAAACCTAGAATACTGAATAAAAGTGAGTAATTCTAATGTACTAATTGTTTACTTATCATCTATACATAAAAATGAAATTGGAGTATCTGTTTGTAATATTGAAAGAACTATTTTTTCCTTCATGCATATGAATATGTATCTTTCTGTATGTTTGTTCAGGGTATTCTCTGAAATGGCTGGATTGATTTGGACGGAACTTTTTAGCAGGTAGCTGATGTAGTAAGAAAAAACTTGGCTACTTTTATTTTCGGAAATACCTTTACATTTAGAAAAATTAAGTAATGTTATTCCGCGCGATTGGCCACGCGCCCCATGAGTTGCGCTATGTTTTACTGCGAGAGATTATCTTATACCGCGGTAATACCGCAGGGCACAGTTAGTTTATTATAAAAAAATACTCTTCCTGAGTGTCTTGTAAAGGGCAGCTTGATAGACGCCTGTCGAGAACATTATGACAAAATTTCTCGCTATGAGTGAGGAGGGCTTAGTTGAGTAAATTTTTACGACCTGGAGAAATTAAGAAGTTAAGAAATAGGCGAGATTTTGGAAACCATGCAGTGAACTAATAAAAAAATATGCGTTTGTAATAAAAAATAAAAAAATGTTTCGGTAAAATGGTGGTTGAGATAAAGTCACACATAGGTACCATGCGTACTCACGTAAAATTGATGAGACATACGGAATGGGTATAATGGTAAATGCGAATACTCGTAAAATGAGTTGCCTTGAAATAATTATACATGCCGCATAGTATTAAGATATTTTGAGTAACTAGGTCATGTGACAACAACGGTTTACATATTATGCAATTTGTTTAGTGTTTATTTCTTGACATTGACATTAAATTCTTTGGCGAGTGAAAAATGCAGATTATTAACCAAAAACATCCTGCTGTTGGACAAAGGCTGATTAGATGAAAAACAGGGTATACGAAGGGGAAAGTGGAGTTACTAGGACCACCTAAGGGAAAAGTTGAATAAAATAGCAGATTATTCATACAGACACAAATTTCTGGCTTTATGCACTTCAAATGCTGGTTTTATGGCTTTGCCAGTTTAGTAGTCAAGTCACAATGGAAAATCTCTTGTTGGACCGCTCCAGGCATTTAACAGACGAGGAGTTTAAAGCCCTGATAACATGTTTTTCTAAAATAGCAGAACAAATGCAATCGGAATTTCCCGCCGTTAATTTTTCTCTAGTGTAGAATACTAATTATTGATAAATGTTTAAAAACATTTGTTGGATTTGGTATGCAATGGTCATTAGCACCCATATTTGGGGCCCAAGCCAATCAAACCTGCCCGTAGTGTATCAGTATGTATTTAACCTTTGAACCGCCAGAATACATACAGTCTGAAATCGATCGTGTTAGTTGGGTATATCCGTAGTCCGTATCTCAATTCAAGAACTGATAAAGACTCTATCCCGTCAAGGTTCTGAAATCCATATACGAAGACTTGTTGTAACACCCTGGGTGGAGAGAATGTCTCCAATCTAACTAAGAGAACGATTAAATGTTCACTCAAGACGATTTGGTTCCGAGAACATAGTTGTATATATATATTATGTGTAACTTTTAGAACCCAAGGCAACCTCATTTTGCGAGATACAATACATCCCGCTGAATAGCAAACTTGCAATTGGTTACCTACTCATAACCTCAATGTATGTACGCGTCCGCAACGCACCGGGTACCGCCACGGGCACGGCCCTAGACTGTCTAATAATTAAACTAATTGTGATTGATCTTAGTCAACAGTTGACGTGAAGGATGTTATAATAAGTAAGGTATCTACTGTACTACTGTCGTTTACCTTCTGTTATAATAGTACATAACTATTGATGACGTATATTACGGAAAATAAATTTATCTCTCTCGTTTCCATCTGTTGCAGCCCAAAGCTGGACTTAAATCCATTTTGCGCCAGATATCTCGGTTCTCTGCTGTTTTCAGCTCCACCAGTGACCTTTGGAAAGTCGTTGTGTATGGTCATCGAATGAATGAAGAATGTTATTATAACCTTTTACATTTTATGATTATAAAACCCTTTAATGTTATGATTGTTTGGTCCTTTATACCATAAGTGCCTACTACATATGGTCATAACTAGGTATGTGACTATTTATATATAGGCAAAGCACTACTACGGCTTTAGGCTGCAGACAAAGGGTGATCATATTGGCCTATAAAATTCGAATACGTCGGGAGCGCAGATGTTTTTTACAATATGTTTTTTGTTTATGGTAGTACGTATAGATGCAGATGGCAAAGTGGGTGCAGACAAAGAGAAAAGGGTTGTGTAGTATTCCCATTCTTCGTAGAAAGTTTTCATCTATCTTCATTGTTCAGTGGGTACCTTACAAACTTTAAGCTGTTAATTTCAGTAACGAGGTAGCAATTAGGTAGTTTTTTCAGGCATTTTTGTTTGAGGTGTATATCTTGGCAACATTTTACATGAAATGTATTTGTGAGATTTCAGTTCTTTTTGTAAGTTGCTAGGCAGTCTTTTTAGCATTAATTTTTTAATTAAATGCTTATTCAAAGGTTTAGTTACTTACTGTCTACGGGCCTGTGTATCTACACTTTCATTTCCTTATTCATTGAATAGAAGAGTTTACGAGACTCATCAAGTCTCGTAAAAACTTCTACCATCCCTGCATGCATTTTTTTTGTTGGTTGTATACTAAACGTTAATATATAGGTACCAAATTCCAGCTTTCTGGCATTTCACGAATTAGCCATAAATTTTGATGTCATGACCATCAGATGAGTGTTAGTGATGTGTTCTCCTAATTATATTTTAGATTTCTGACTCCAATTGTTAAGATTGTTTGGGCTTCTTAGAAGAGGTGTCGAAATCGTGAATTATAATATAAATTAAATCTAAACTATTATAGCTATTACATTTAATAAGTCTTTTATAGACATCATATCCTCAGAATAGGAACAAGCTGGTACATCGGAAACCACCTTAATAAGAGTTCAAAAACCTGACGAAACACTTTGAGAAGAGTTTGGCTCGACCTGGCTAGATCACTACCGTGCCCAGATAGAGGTTATTTATTTAGTTGACAGACTTAATAATTTCTCATGCGATGACTTTTTTTTTTGGATATAGGAACTGGTAACTTGGCCGGGTAACTGGTGGTCTTAAGCCGGGCAAACTACAAGAAGGAGGTATTCTTCAGTTTCTCCGCGTATACCCACATGCCCATAAATATCTTTTAAATTGCATTTCCCTTTTTTTCTTTGCCTTAGTTAAAAATCTGTACATAAGCATAATGTAGCAGTAGCTTCATAAATATAAATAAAAAGTAAATATTTAATATCCAAGCTTTTTTATAAATATTTCAAGTTTCCGAATTTATTTGCTATTGTAGTTGATAATACTATTGTGTTGAACCGTAATACACATATATGACAGGGTTAATATATGTGTGAATTACGGATCAACTTTTAACCCTTTGACCGCCAATGACGCCTAAAGCGCCAGACACAGTAGATTTTCTATTGTGTCTGGATTCCCGACGTTCAATGGGTCAACCACCAGGAACAGTAGAAAAGCGTTTGTTGTGACGCTTCTAAGCGCTCGTGACCGACAATTTGTTGAATAACTAGCTCTTCATGAAGGTCTGTAGTTTCGTATACTTAACAAGTGTCTGTATCTGTTCATGTCGAGGTGAATGCATTTGATATACATAGTGTATAAGATATATGCATGGTGGTAGACGGTGGTGTGTCGCGAACCGCTGAGGCTGCAGACAAAGGGTGGCGAGGCGTCGGGCGCAGGCTGCGCGGGCGCGGGCCGGCTCACTCGCGCGCCGAAGCTCGCCGAAGCCCCACGACCGAACGATCGACTCCCGCGCCCGGTGTCGTATTACCGCTCTAAAAATACACCGCGAGCGCGTTCGCCTATTTAGAAACAGTCGCGCGCCGTGTTTTGAACCAGTGATTGACAGTGTCGAGTGAAGAATACTAGAATACGCGATACTACCGCAGATGTGAGTATACCGGCGATATAATGCATTCGTATACGCCGATATTATGTTACTGTATAGCTTGTATTAAAATAAAACAGCTGTTCCCGGAATCTATAGCGCTGGGCGCTAATTTGGGATTCGCTCGCTGTTTGAGATTTAAAGAAATCTGATATGAACACGTATGCCGATGGATGAAGCTATATAAATATTCGTAAATAATTCTAGGTAGAAAAAAAATAAGAAAACAACTAATAAGAATCTTATTGAGCTCACTAAATTGACATTCATACAATTAGTTTTGTGACAAAAAGGACAAGATTTTTTACCCCGTTTAACATTGAAATACTCATGCTACTACATATTTGTATTTTAAAGCATGCATATTTTCAGCTTTAAGAACCTATACAAAGCTAAGGTATAATCAGTCATCAATGAAACGGTTATTTTAAACGGTCGAGCTAAATTGTGTTTGTGAATCAAATATGTGCCGTGGTCTCATACTGTGATCTTGCTAAAGTGGACCTGGTGTTGGAACTTGATCAATTGCATAAGCGCCAACAGTCGCCAGTGGCCGGGCGTCGTAGGCCGCGCCTGTGACTCAGTTATGTACGTTGTTTTGTAAAATCCCAGTGTTGTTGGCATCGAGGATTGCTGAACTAATTGGCAATTATACAGGAGACGTGAAGAGCAAAATATTTCAGCCCTCGGGTGAATCGTGATCACGATGGACCTTGAAGATTGCGCCGCGCACCTCTTCACGGTTAATGCGCCCGCTGGAGTTATTTAACAACGCTATAAAGAAAACACCAAAGATTTATATGAAAAGAACCAACAGAGTCTGTGTATTGATGGTCATTACTTTTGAATAAACATAACAACGAATTGATCGTAACGAATTAACTATATCGAATTTATTCAGATCAAAGCTCTTTATGTCAGGTAGCTCAACATTATTTTGTATTAAATAAATTAAAGCGATAATCTGTGATCAGCAGTTAAGTTATCTTTGCAAATTGCATTCAACGAATCCCAACAAGTACGCAATAAGTTTTTATCGCGTTATTCTACCCACTATGTGTTGGGTCAATAAATGACACGCTTATAATTTGTATCGCAACTTTTTGACGCCTTTGGGAGCAAAGAATTCAAATTCTAACATAAAAATCGTATTAAACTAAAAAAAGATTAATTTACCATAGATCAGTGTCCATTTTCGCATTTTGATACTAAGAGTGTATTATCTTAATAGAAAAGGCAAATAAATAAGCCCGATTTAAATTTCTGTACAAAATTTAGATTGTTTACATTGTAACGGACGTATGTTTACAAATTAAACACGACTAAAAAAGGCCGTGTTTGTTCCAATTCGGTAGTGGACTGTACCATATAGTGCAGTTGTGTTACAATGTAACATGGTCTGAACACAAAGTTTCAAACAATTGTAAAGGAATGGCGGATAAATGGCGTGGGCGACTTATATCACTTCCAGTAAAGTAGACACAACATGGTGCTTTGCTGAATTATTTTTGGAAAAGAAAGTATAAAGCAACTGCATTGTGGTCGTATGGATGTTAGTTGGTTCTTACCATCAACTCGTCTGTTTTCTTTATAGTAAACTTATTTTAATAAAAATATTTGAATATCTTTCACTCCAATGTTGCAAACTTAATATTCCAATTTTTTTTTTCTCCAAAGTTAGTTCCCTCTTTTGATAGTGCAGTGTGTCTTTTTAGGTGGTTTTCTTATGTTATAGACACGGCTATAGATCTTTGCATAGTGTAGTGGGTTCCAATATAGCCTGCAGTTACGATTGGTGATACCCGGCACATTGGGCACGGGCGCGCGATGAATCGGCCCGCGCACTGATAGCAGGCCGGTTAGACGAGTCCACGAAGAGTGCAACGGCCCAAACTAAAGGGAATTTTAAAACGTTCATGCTTGCAAGCCCTTTGATTCTACTTATATAGGTTCGCTCATTTTAAAAATACGTGATAGTATTTAGTAATTTTATATTTCATAGGCGCAGGGCGGCATGACGAAGAATAATCACTTCATACAGTTAATTTATTTTCAATACTGCTCTGCCGTGGTCAGGCGTGTCACTTACCGTCAGATGAGCGAACTGACAGTCCCGATCACTTTATAACATAAAAAAACCTAATTCTGTGCTAACTGGTCAGATTCAAATTTCTTGATAAAGATAAAAATAAGTTACGTTGATGTCATCTAAAAGGCTTCTCTTTATATGAATGATTGTTTCCTTATTTAACAATTATTGCTTTGAATGCAGTTTGCTGCTTATTAATTAAGTATTATGAATTAATAAGCCAAAATATTTGTCAAGGCCTCAAGAGTCCTCAGTGGTCTTCCAATTTATCGAAAGTTTAGAACTTATTTTTAGTGAAAATCAAGGTCTATCACAGTGTTATTAAAAAAATAGTATAATGTGAAATGGTAAGTATTTGTAACAAGCCGTAGCTGATATTATCCTTCTGGTACACCGAACAAAGAATTAATAATAAGGAAAAACAATATGCAAATTTCCTAAAGCAAAAGCCTCGTTTCAATTACTATAACAGTTGGGTAACATCGTATGAATTGTATGCAATCGTATATCTAAATAGCACATAAGTACCTAAATGATAATATGTTTCCTATGTTTACTTGTAAACATGGGATTCCTTATTTTCGAGTCAAGACTTATCCTTACACTGTACTACAATTTGAAAACTTCATTCATCATTAAAAATCGAAAGACATTGTTAGAATAAAGTAAAACAAAACATAGGTACGAAATGAGTGTTAAACTTTATGTGCGAATACTTATTTATTTGAAATTTGGATACAGGTACCCAATAAATTAAAATTGTCGATCGTATATTAATATGAATAAACAAAAGGTTTCGTGTTTTCACATCAATTTTTCTGATGAACAATATTTTAATAAAAACATCAAGTATATAAGTATGTTTATCAGATGTAACCATACCACAAAAACAGGCTAATGCTTAGTTTAGGGCTAGATGGAGCTGTGTGAATGTCTTTTTTCTGTCTGCGATGTCAGTGGATATTTATTTATCTTATATCAACTTATGACTACGAAATTAAAAACAATTACAAATATTAATAATGTGTAAATATTGGCATAAAAGACATTTAATAAGAATAAAATTATTTCAATATTGTGTAAGTACTGGGATAATCGAAGAAGATAAATTTATAGTTTGGCAAGTCTAAAATTGTACCTAAGTCTTGGGACACAAGCATGGCCATTGTCAACATCAACCAATCAATGAGCGGTGAATTATTTGCCGCATTCTGAAGAAGCATATAATTAAAAGTTTTTCTGCGGTTGGTATTAGAATATTGCGAAAGCATATTCGTAAATTTGTAAATTTACCACGAGATTTTGCAAAATAATAAATTTACGTAAAATAATACCATTTATAACTTTTTTGGAATCCTATGAAGGTTTATATATTTATAAATTTGCCGTTCTTGTTATCTTCTTTTGACATATACATTACCTACTATGTTACTGTGATGTGATTATGTGATGTGAATTATAATGTGTAGTCAATGTGTTGTCTTTGGAAAATTCGGTTACTGTCCTTTTAAATGCATGTAAATCAAATTTGTCTTTAACCCAAATAGTCAGGTGGCGTTAGATAAGAAACTTGTTTACTAATCACAGCATACTATAGGTAGTAACTGCAGTGGCGACTGATAATAATGTATAATTAATTTATTGCGTAGGTACTATTGGAAATGAAGTTTGTGAGGCTCGTAATATTAACATTTTCCTGGATGATATAAGTAGGTATATCATACAAGTTGTATGTGCGATGAAATCATCGCCCGTTTAGGTACTGCAATTTACACTTTTAAATAAACAAGAAATTGTCTGTTCCTTCCGGATATTAAATAAATAAAAATCCTTGTATATTCTTTTAAGAATTAAATTTATTGCACGAGATGTTTTTGTCAAAAACATGTGCGTGTCTTGTATGGTTAAATTCAAAATGAAGAAAGTCTTCATACTTAGTTTTGGTTTAACTTACTTTAATTTACCACTAATTTGGACAGTAATTTTGCACTGAAAAGTATCTACAAGAAAGTCAGTACGTACTCTTTTCAAAATATTATTCATAATCATCAAGATGTATATAAGTATGTTTTTATATTAAAAATTATATAGGTAGCACTTTCGTTTTCTTTTATTAGTATGTTATATTCAATTCAGCAGTCGGTATATAAATGACTCACGTAATAAATTTTCACGAATAAAAAGACATTAGAAAGGTTTTTAAGATTTTTCAAATTACCAATTTGTTTACTTAACCCATTGAACGTCGGAAATCCAGACACAATAGAAAATCTATTGTATCTGGCGCCTTAAGGGGTCATTGCCGATCAAAGGTTAAAGATAGTAATTTAGTAATCTTAAAGCGAAAAAGGTGCCTCGCACTCAGTTTATTTATACCTACTATTTCTCACAATATATGTAGATATCAACTTATCTTTCGTGAGGTAATAGAGATTTTTAACCAAATATTGTAGGTTCATACAAAAGTTTGCAATCACTTCAAATATGGACATACAAAACTAAATAAATATCAAATAATAACAAAGAAGGCGAATGATATACTTGAAACAGCTATTGTTGTGTAAATAAAAAAAATACCAATGGAATTATTCGAGGAATTATTATAGCCTATGTATAGACAATAGTAATGGCACATTCAACCTCAGTGCGTAACAGAGTAATTAATTTCAATTCATAAACAGATGACCTTGTTATGATTTTATTAGCAACATTAGTGTATCTATAGATTAGGGATTCATATTCATAAATTGTAGCTTCGTTCACCTTTGGCTGCTCTATGATACTTCTGTTTTAGACTTTAACTTTTTATTTGCCTAGTTGTGATAAATCATCGGCCTAAAACAGAAAATTTCTGTGTAAGGTCTAGTTGACTTCAAGAAACTTATTGTCAGAAAAATGACACCCATAAAATCACTTATATTGGTCGTGATGATAAACTAGCAATCGTTTTAAATTAAACTGGGCTCTTGTATTGTTATTAAAATCGAATAAAATGTGAAGTGGTTATTCAAGACGTCTGGGCCATATTAAATGTCTCTCATATTCAATTTGGTCACCGAATTAGTGTTTTTGTGAGTCTGTTATGGTATTATAACTGTAATTATTATTCAGTGAGTCACATAGGGTCAGTCGAAGGCAGTCCGTCCGTCGCGATCGGTCCGAGCAAATATTTACTCATGTTCATATGTTAGTCGATTCCGACGCCTACATGTTTCATTGCCTTTGTCTTCGGTGCATTATTAATAATTTGCATATTTTTAACATTACACCGATGAAACAAGTCTGATTTATTCCAAGTGCTAACGGTAATTGGTAAAGGATATTTCCTGTTTACCTATATGTAAGTACGGGCATCTTCGGATGTATAAGTATCTAATTATAATAATTCTTTTTTCCCTATCTTAATTGTCTCTCAGTCGAGGTGCCCTTGTCATGTGAAACTGTTAAGGCCATCCGCGGCCTACAGCGAAAAGTCAAGCAAATAGTTTTTTTATATTTGTACACTTTCCTTGTTACAGCAATCCATTATTTTACCACGTGTCTGTTAAATCAGATTAAACGTCCTTATTTTATGATATAAACACAATCTATTTTTGTTTGTACTAGAATTTTGTTTGTGGGCCGAGACGATTTTTGCCATACATAAATATGACAATACATCACATCACTGGGATCAATCAGGCACATCCGTTATGCTCATATGTCGCTAATAAATACATGTTATTTGTCCCGAACAATCGCGCATTTATTATATTAGTCATATTTATGAAAACGGTGACATCAGAATATGAGTACGCCAGAGTAGATTCGAGGAAAGTTGCTCTAGTCCGAAAATGTGAATACGATAACTAAAGAACAGGGAAAATAGAGACATTGTTTTGTATAATGAGTTTCAGTAATTAGGTGCTTTTATTTGTGATGATTTCACATAGATACTTTCCTTTTAAAAAGTTATCAGATTTCATGTAAATTTTTTTCGAAATGACTACTGCTATCAGAAGGTCACAGCTTCACCGGGCAATTGCCGAGCGCAGATGGCTAAGCTTTAAAAATTAACACAAAGAGCCTAAGGAGCCAAGCTTCGTGTGCTTCAAGCTGTAAGCCTCATATTTGAAAACGCAATTAAAACTAATTTTGACAACGCTAAAAAATTGTCCTGAAATAGTACTAAATAGTACCGCAAGTCAAAAAAATAGTACCACTTTAGTTTCGTAGATATGGCTATAGGTTTGTGAGGATTACAACTTGACGTTCAAGCTGTAATCCTCAATTGGTTTAGGTTCCAAAAAATAGTCGCAATGAATGCCAAATTTAAAAATAGTACTTAAGAGGTTACCGAGATAATAAAGGTAACGTGGTGATTATGGCTTGAGCATTTGAAACTTCAAATATCGCTGAAACGTCGTGAAAAAGTCGTACTAAGTGAAAATAAATTTGAGCTGATTTAATTCGAAAATAAAAAGTTATTAATTTCGCTACATTTTGTGGAGGCATATTCTAAAATATTTTAATTCGTTTGATATGTTTTACTAGCATAATGTATGCTCTATAGATAGATGCGCGCCAAATGTTTTAATATTTTGTGGTTTTATATACAACAATTTCGACACACTATTGTTGCAAGTAAGACTCGGTCCTTATTTTTTGTTTAAATTCAGCACACAAAAATTCTTGCATATTTGCTGCTTCTATTTCGCTATAATCTTGGATAGTGACGGACTTGTCTTATTTGGATGCGAGCCAAATTTTCTCACTATCGCAAAATTCTATTCATAAAATAGCATAGACAAGCGAGTTATTTTCTAGTTTTACCTGTGTTCCAAGTTTTCAATGGTACTTGGTTAATTTCAGTTGGAACGTGTTTACGCTTCGCGTAAAGTATTTTAGGCAAATGTCACATTGAACTTGTGTATTCAGATTTGTGATACTGTTGAATATATATTTTTTACTTTGAACAATTATTTCCAGTACGCAACACACATTACTGGTGTTATTTGGTAATCGATATGAGATTACTATGTTGTTAGAGATAGGACACATTTGTTATGATCATATATAGATAATAATATATTGGTATTAATTTTCACATTGAAGTAGAATGACACGCTTATAAAATTTACAAAAATATTATTCACAGGAGACCAGAATTGGTACAAATTTGGCAGCATTTGGCAGAACCTATTATACAAAAATTGAATACTATCGTATCTTGCATGATAACGTTAATGTTTTGCTTTGGAAATACAAATAATAATACAATTTTGCAAGAATATCTTTAAAATAACTAGTCTGAGGTAATCTTTGACGCAGTATTTATGACACGTTGTCGTTGAAGTATAAGTTGACACGTAGTGGTCTCATGGTGATGTACAAAGCAGTCTAATCCAAGGATGTATGAAAGCTGTGTTATCAGGGAGGCGTCGGAGCGTCGTAATGGCTGACCGCCAATTCTTTCGCAACCGTTCTATATTTATTCATCAAGGTACTTACATTGCATTTTGGGGGTTATTGACATTCGTACAGCGTTATACAACATATTATCCAACATCAAAAACGTAAATTTCAGTTGTGTTTTCGCGGGACATAGTTGACAGTTGTCGTTGAAGCTTGCTGACGTGCGTCAAGAGCCAAGTTTACGGAGTCGAGCGTCGCGCGGACGCGTCCGACGCTGGACGCTTACAGAAATAACCCGAGGTTGCCTAAATATAATATTGAGTAACAAAACGTACACCGATTTTTTATCATGTAAAGCGGGAACAGCACTTACCGCAAAAACGGGCTTGTTTGAACAACTTGGGTTGTCGACCTTAGATTTGTGGAATCCATATTTATTTGTCAATATTTACAAAGATCCCTCCAAAATGCTTAACTTACTGACAAGTTATCAAACGATATATCAGTTTTCATACGTATGCCTTCTTTACGTCTGTTGACTTTATTTGCAAAGCTGCAAGCAAACCTTCAAACCTACGTAATCAAATTAATACATATAAGAAAAACAATACATTTGTTGTTTTACTTTTATATACTGCTATTTATTTATATATTTAATGATAGGTACATGAAATTGACGGTATACATATACGGTAGGTATATAAGCATTTAAAATAGATAATAAATGGAGTAACTTAGCGAAAGATTTATTGAACGCAAGTATTGTTGTGGCTACAAAATTAATGGTGGTTAAATTATCGGTATTCAATTTTATAACTGACACATTACATTGATCTATTGTTGCTTTTATATCACTGCAATTTAAGTCAATTTGTTAATATTTGTCATTGATTTATATACGCACATCATCGATAGGTACGTTATTAAATGTATATTTTCAGTGCGCACATAAATATGTGTAAATGTATGTTGAATAATACTTGTAGATACCACATACCTAATATAGGTACTCTATACTGAGTCATGGTGGTTGCGCGCATTGAATATAGGTAACATTAATTTCTTCAGGGTTCTATTTATAAACTAATTTTATTGCGATCTCTCATAAATGTTATTATATATTTTAAATAAGATCACAAAAAAATATTGAATATTTGCGAGCACTACGAATATGATTACTGTCCCTTTCATTATGAAATTATGATCTGCCAGTTTCTGATTTGATTCTAAATTGTCTGTTATTTCTTTAAGAAATAGTTGGCTCGTCTCTACATGATTGCGAGTCGGGTTTATAATGTGATCATTGTTAGTACGAAAGGCCCGTCAGTGGTCGATGGCGCCACCGGTCAAGTTTGAAAGCCGATGCATCGGCCAGCGCTTGCGACATCGGCACCTCTTGTCCGGGCCCGCCTCTGGCATGCGAGGAACATTTGTCTCACACGAGTACGCAACCGTACGACTGCGTTAAGGTTACCGGATTCACAACTTTAAAAAGCCGGACACACCGTCCCAAAAGCCTAGTTAATAAAATTACTGTATTGCCGTGGTAAATCAATTTTATTCTTCATAAAGAAAGTTGAAGTGGTTTAATGGATTCCCAAATATGAGTGTAGCCGGAAACCCGACTACTGTTATGCTGTGCAAATATGAAAGAAGCTTTACCTTTCGTCGGATATAGACGATAATGTAAAACAAAAAGTGTACATCGACTGACGACAGCTCGACCTTAGAAGGCCGCAGCTGGACAAATATTTCTTTGTCGACGTATTTTGTAATTACAGCTCTGGCAATGACATCACCTCAATACCATTGCCACTCGAACATGTTTGCCTAATTGTTTCTCTAAAGAAAGCATACCCGCTTTATTTTTCTTGTTGTGCGTTACATATGTTGTAGACGTAAGATTCAAGAGTGACTATATACTAACAACATCGCACGAATGAATATAACATAAAATCATTCACGTAGCATTAATTTGTCGACAGTTACAGCTAGTCTGGCTACTGAGAATCTGGGGCTAACGGGTTAAATATGTACCATTTATATTGTACAAAGAAGTCTCCCACGCATCCCATATTAGTTCCCGCTATCCTTCTATAAGTAGCGGTGTGAATATTTGATTTTTAACTAGGTTGCTTATTCTTCTCAGAAATTGTAGCAAAAGATGCGAAATAAGAATGGAATTTTGTTAAATGAGATATTAATTTACAGAAAAAGTATTGATGGCGTAGGAATTGAGATTTGCATCCCGCCTATTCCTACATCTGCAATATCTGACAATTGGTCATTGGACTTTTCATTTTAGTGATATAAAATAACATTATTTTTTCTATATAAATAAAAACGCACTTAAAGTACAAGTAACGAAAACTGCGTGAAAAATCAAAGCGTAAATGTTTGTTTGCGGTAGGTACTAATATCTTGCAATAATTATAATATTTTCGGTTCTAGAATGTATTGCTGTTAACACCGTGTCACATTTGTCTAGTTTCGAACTGCATTTAAACATAAAACTGGTTCTCTTGTATTAATTAGTTCATTAGGCGACGAAAATGATTAATGTCCGAGTTGTAGCCACAATCTTTCTTTCTGATCATGTATTTATAGCTTTTAGGCTTAATTTATTCTTACAAATGAAATAACCGTTAATCTTTAATGCAGTTATTATTTAGTCTCACTAAATTAACATTTTGATCGCACAGTATTAATTTAATAACTTCGTCATTCAATTTCTTTTTGTTTTTATATTTTATATAAGCCAAGTTGAGCACAAAAAAAAGAATCTCCATCTCGCCCAAATACCTGGTTAATCTGCGTTTAGAGCGACAGGGGTCGCAGTCTCTTAGGATTACTCATGCCGACGGAGTGACGTCACCGATTCACGCATCAACCCGCGTGACTCAAAGGAGTCCGGTGAAAAAATCAGACGTGCGGTCGGGTAAATAATACGTTGTTATGGCATCGATTTTCTTGGAATACAAGCGATTCGGTGTAGAAATCCTATGACTCGATCTGGTTATATAAATAAAACCAACGACAATAAGTGTTGTTTTTGGTCTGAGCGGTCAAGCTTGAGGTTAATTGTATTTTTACCTATAACCTTCGTACCCTAATAGGTTCCCTAATATTTAACCAGTATACTACTTGCCTACTTATAAAAAATCTAATACATATTATTTTCAGTTTATTAATATGTAATTTTTAATAATACATCGAGGATTCGTAAAACTTTGCCAGAAGTATTCAGCTTATTAGTCAGAGTGGCCATCAGCTGAGGGCTAGGCTTCGAATGGCCCCGTGTTTATGTGCTTAGCGCTTACTGCGCCTTATAGACTCGTCTTATAAAAACAATGCGAGGTCGGTGTTTAAACGCATTTGTTTGTACATAATGGAAAGTGTAAATGGATGATAAATTACTGTCTCAATGTTGGATAGTTTTTTTGTTAATGCCAGAGCCTCTACTACTGCATACTAACAACTCTGTAAATAAAATACATCATACACCGTTTTAAAAAGAACATCAATAGCTTTTTAAGAGCATTGCGTCGAAAATAATATAGGTGGGTACCTAAGTAATGAAATGAATGAAACTTGCGGCTTTTGTTTTAGTAAGACTTAAACTTACCACCTTTTTATGACTGAACCTAGCTTTAGAGGTTTCTTAAAATACAAGGATCTATGATCCTTGTATATGTTCTTCATAAACATCAATTTGTTATCAAGATTTTAAGGTTTCGGTTATCTATCCATGTTACAAGTTACGATTCCTTCAACTAGGTATCAAAATTTATAATTTCTATTAGCGTGCACAAAGATACGTTAGTTTAAACATAGTCGATAACAGCTGGGGCTTACATGTGTAGACATTACACATAAACACATTAGGCCGAGACGCAAGATAAACTAAAGGAAACTATCTTTAATAATTATCATGCATTGCATTCTTGAGATAAGGCAGCCCTATGTAAATGGCGTTCGATCACGAACAAAGGCTTTGGACAGCAGAGAATATGACGATTACAACAGACCAAGATCAAGATACATAGAATAAATTTGTATTTCCATAAAATTAACTGGTACAAAACAAGGAGCTTACAGCGATAACATTTAATGAACGGACATTGTTCAATGAACATTTCCAGTTGATTTCATTCCCAAACCAATCATAGTTACGGCAAAACATAGCCCATAAGAATTATTGTTTGACAGCGATGTTTAATAAGGAAAACATAGCAAAAACTTGTTGTGAAATTACGATCTCTGAATGAAGATACTTGGTTGTTAGGAACTAACGGCTTGTTAGTAGTTGCAACATTTTTTTCATTGTGAATTGAAGTGAATTGAGAAGTTGTAGTGTCAGTTGAAGAGTGGCTTGGCCTCTTGATTGCGCGATGCACCGGCCAAGGCTGAATGCGAGAATGGTCTTGATGGAATTGAATATAATAAGAAACCTAAGTTTGCACGTTATGAAGTATCGGTACCTTCTTAACGCGACGAAATGCTCTTGCGATAATTTGGAACGCATTAAGTTAATAATATTCAAGAATGTTTTATATACTTACAATTCAGTAATTTATTTATCTATTACAAATTTCCCCCCCTTTTTCTACTTTTGACCACTACAACACAGTTGCAGTACACAAAATAGTTGCGATGTCATATTGTCTTCAAATGTTAATGTAACATTGTGCTGAGTCACGTTCTTATCGCGCGGAAGTCAAGAACGGCACAACAATAACATTTCGTAGTAAAAGCTAATGAAAATACATTCCATGTCCAATTGATGCTATCGAAGAATTCTTGAATTAATCAAATTTGTTCTACTGTAAGTGAAATCTTTGGACACGTGAAAACCGATAAATGATTTCGTTATTGTTTATTCCTTGCCATAAATAAACGAAATTCTTACTCTCAGCCTCCTTTCACTAAGTGTCTTTCGGTTCGCACTATCTTGATCTCAGATAAAATAGATCGCCGATGTCTTGAGCACTTACGGTGGTGTGATGCGTCAGCTAGGTAACGCCCGAGAAAACAAAATCAAGAATTAGGTCGATTAAGGCCAACATTATGTCTGCCGGATTTGAAGTGTATTGTTAAGGAGGTTAACTATTTTTAATTACCTATATTCATAAATGTGCAGAATACGCACATAAAATCTCATCGCAGAAAGAACCCTTTATCGTAAGATCTGAGATATATCTAAGAATAAGTAGTTATTTTTTGGAACGAAAGAATATCACCTGTAGACCCAAATATGAATTGAAAAAGGAACGGAAAGCTCTT
>PQWD01000771.1:0-27630 GCA_019425675.1 Leucinodes orbonalis
ACAGCTTGAAGCATACTACCGATAGGCCCATCGATGGTATTGATGATTTTCAAGGTCAGCTATCAATAGTCCAACTATCTATAGTTCGGCAACACTGATCTAGACATTAAGTGAGAGACCTTCCTATGCTCTACCTGATTTACAAAGTAGGAAGTAGATTTGAATTTAACAAACTATTTATTACTATTATTAAAGGTTACAAAATGTGCACGTAACCCTCGGAGTTTAGTTCCTCCGAGACGTAACCAAATAAAACATAAACAAGTGTAGGTACTTACAGACAAAATGCTTGTCTGTGTCAAGTAAGCGGAAGCATATAGCAAGAGCCGGCCCTGATAGTAACTTGTGCACCGAGGCTTCGTTGATAGGAGCATCTCCCGCATACAATATATCTTCCGCTTTCTCTTTTGTAATCATCATTTCTTCTCGACCTACCATTACAATGCCTGAAAATGTTTTGATATCAATAAGGTAAGAAAAATAAAGACTTTTAATAAATGAAGACTAACCTAATTTAAGGATAAGGGTTAGATTAATCGCTGACACCGTTGTTATCATCATCATAATAGTCTAATTATGACCACTGGTGTACGAAGGCCTCCCCTAATGATTTCCACGCGGGCCGATCCCTAGCTGTGAATATCCATCTGTTTCCCGCCACCTTAAACAGGTTATCCGTCCATCTGGTTGGGTGTCGGCTTACGTTTCGCTTTCCGTTACGTGGACGCCACTCGAGAACCTTTCCGCCCCATCGGCCATCGCTTCTACGCACTATGTGCCCTGCCCACTGCCACTTCGACTTGCTGATCCTCTGGGTTATGTTAGTCACCCTAGTTCTCCCACGGATATCTTCGTTTCGGATTTATCGCGTAGGGAAACACTTAACATAACCCTATCCATAGCACGTTTGTTATAGCTGTTTGTTAAATTCTACATTTTGGACTTAACTATTTTGATCCCAGCGTTCGTAGAGTTCGTAATGTGCGTGTTTCATATGAGGCCAAAACAAAACAAAGCATAGATGTTTAAGATGTGGAACCATAAGTTGTGCTCTGTGTTTCTTGCGAGCAGCTTGACGTGCAACGCGGCGACTCTCTGCGGCTTTATATTCCATTTGCATTTCAGTTTGTCGCGTATTTACCAGTCCTACAATATTAATTGTAATTTTAACAAGTTTGTAAATTTTCAACGGTATCATAAATTCGCACTATCTAACTAAATGCAGACATGTTAGTTGCTTCTGTGAAGGTAAAGAAGAAATTTGTCGTCATCATTAGGGCCTGGGACATTTGATGCAAGACAGGGGAACAAGTTAATTAAAATCTGACCCAGTCAATACTCAATTTGGTTCATATGGATTCTTAATCTTTCTTCTGCTAGGATTTCAAACATATCTGGGAAAAAAAAATGCATTCTCCCAGCAACATAACAATAGATTAAAGCAAATGATTCGATCAATAAAACTGGCCGTTGGATCATAGGAACACTTTTACGTATCTCACTTTAGACAAGTTTTTTTTGGTAAAGAATAATAAATAAATAAATATCCACCGACATTCACACAGCGCCATCTAGCCCCAAGTTAAACGTGAAGCCTGTTTTATGGATACTAAACAACTGATAAACGTAAATATATATATATATATATATATATATATATATATTATATATATATATATATATATATATATATATATATATATATATATTATATATTAATATTAATTTAATATATATATTTATATATATATATATAATTTATATGTAAATACATACATATTATACATAGAAAACACTCAGACCATTACAAACAGGATATGTTCATGCACACAAATGTTTGTAGTACCCGGGGATCGAACCCGGGACCCTTGGTGTTGCACTCGACGTCTCAACACACAACACCAAATGGGTGTCCATAAATTAATATCTACTGACAATCACACAAAGCCATCAAGCCAATCTAAGCATTAGCCTGTAATATGGATAACTCAAACGGATAAACATACTCATATACTTTTGTTTCTTTGAAAATATAATAGAACACACCCAGATAAATACAAACAGCATGTTCATGCACACAAATGTTGTCTACACACGGGATCGAACCCGGAACCCTAAGTGTTGCAGCGACGTCTCAACCCATTACACCAGATACATTAATGATAGATTTACCTAAATAAAATGTACACATACAATTCATCAGGAGTAGATTCGTCCAATGCATATGTTGATCTGTCGATGCTGGCGCCAGCTTGCTCCATTTTGAAATGATATAATTCGTTTTTCGCAATCTCCGAATTTTAATAGCATCTAGCCACGAAACACACGTGTCTCTTCCGTTCTAAATCATAAGATATGGCATTATTCGGATCACTTTGATGCAAATGGTTTCATTTACATTAGTATCATAGTTATCTAGCCATACTACGAGTTTAGTGAAATGGCAACGCATCTCTGTGACCTCTGCTGTCGCAAATTCCAAGGCGGGCGGTATCACTTTCCATCAGATGAACCGCTTACTTGTATCCCTATTGTATTCAAAAAACGTGACTGAGAAGGTGTGCTTCAAGCTGTAATCTCATATTTGAAAATCAATTTTGACAACGCCAAAAAATAGTCCTGAAATAGTCGTTATAGGGCGTCGGTGGCTCAATGGTGGGGACTGTTGCCTTCCTCCGGGAGGGCTGAGGTTCAAATCCCGACACGTACCAATGTGTTTTTCGAATTTTCGAAAATATATGTACGTTATCCGACGCTCTTACGTGAAGGAAAACATCGTGAGGAAACCTTCATGCACGTGCGAAGAAATTCAAAAGTTGTGTGTGAAGTCGTCCAACCCGCACTGGGCCGCGTGGACGACTAAGGCTAATCACCCTATACGGGTAGGCTCGTGCCCCTCGGTGGGGACGTTATGAGCTGATGATGATGATGAGTCGTAAACAGACGTACAAGCAAAAAAATAGTACCACTTTAGTTTCGGAGTTATACTATAGGTTGGTGAGAATTATGACTTGAACGTCAAGCTGTAATCCTCACCTCTGGGGCACGCCACGGTAAACGCCTATCGAATTGGTTTAGGTTCAAAAAATAGTCATGGAATAATCCCACGGTATGCCAAATTTCAGAAATAGTCCTGAAGAGATTCCCGCTATTAAAGGTACCCTTATATATGTAATCTATGTGAGGATTATGGCTTGAACATTTTTGAAAACTTCAAAGTTCTCCGAAACGATATGATTTTCGGTTTGGTGTTTGTGCCAAAAAAGTCGTGAAACAGTCGTATGAAATGAAATAAATTTGAGCTAATTGTATTTGAAAATTTTATTTGCCTTATATTTCTATGGAGTACAGTTTCAATGAACTATCTATGAAATTATTTATTAAAAATATTCTACACTATGACTAAATAACTTTGAACCCTATTAATTAATTGGGTACATTGGGAATTCTATTCTTGGTTATATGTTTATTTATATTAATATGAAAATAAAATATTATTTTGTTGTTCTCAATAATTTTGATTTTAGCCCCAGAATCTTCGAAAAGTCCTTGGTGCACCACGCAACAAATCATTTTTTGAGCTTTTATTTACTTTAAAAAACCTTGTAAAACCTGCTACTCGTGTAGTTAGTTGCAAATTTTAATTTGATGTTTCATTATATTTAATTTGATTTATTCCACACATTTGTATCTGCACAGCCCGCTATAGTGGCTCGTTCTTAATGGCGCACCCAAAGGAATGAACTCTTGGCCTCCTTATGTTTCCCGATTCATACAACCTGGTCGTCTTCAAGGCAACAGTGTATAGGCTGTTTCTAGGCAGGCGTGATCCATCCTCGGCCGCATCATCACTTACCATCAGGTGAGATTGCGGTCAAATGTCTGCCAATAGAGGATAAAAAAGAAAATCATTTTTACTTATTTGTCTTATTGTATGTATGGGTAGACGGATAGACGTTGGTACCTTGAGGGTTATGCCCACAAGGTATATCAGTTTAAAGGCGATATTGTATTTTTTTCATCAACACTGCATCTGTCATGGTCAGGCGAATCACTCACCACCAGGTGAGCGTACTTGCTAATCACCCCCATTCACTTATAACAAAAAGAAATGGAAGTATTGTAATTGGATAAGGTTTGAATGTTTTAAGGAAAAAGTAATAATGTTCCCTTTTTAAAATAAGTATTGCCTATCACTAGAACAGGAAAAAAGTTTACCCGTATAAATAAATAAACCGGTTCGCTTTGGCTTTGAAATCTCTGTAAATCTGGTATATCGTCTGCGGGCACCTGAAAATATAATTACAATATAATTTATAACGAATTCCCAGGAGGAGATCATATATACTTTATAATACTATTGTAACAGGTTTTTTAAGAAATTAATAAGTCAGTCCAGCAGTCCATCTGCATTAAGAAGTGAAGTGTCAGTATCTAGTAAATTAAATATCGATAACTATATGGTACCAAAAGAATAATAGTAGTAGCAGGAGTTATATCTGATCAGATCTTATAAAGAATTGTCACTCATCCATATACTATATATTCATTCAGACATTAACCTTGTTAATTATTTACTGGTTAACACTGTGAAGTATGTTAATACAGAGTATATAGAGTCAGTTCAATTTATATATTTTCTTCTAGCTATGCTCTATTTAATATATAGGAACATAGCTAGAAACAAATAAATAAAAATTGACGATGCAGTGGGAAGTTAATCAATAAAGTTTGTCATAGACACACACTAAAAGTTTTTTTAATTAAAAATATTTTTTTTTTACACAGTGAGCTTTTAATTCTTGATCTTCTATTCTTTTAAAAACAATGATAACAATGTAATCCTTACACGGTCCCAAAATATTGGAAGACTAATAATATTTACAAAAAAATTTATTTTATTATTGATTATTTATTATTTAATCATTTATGCACCAGTACTACAATAAAAAACAGGTACATGGAAAATGTACAAAGGCACTGCTTTTCATTATGAAATTTCTTCCACAGGCCTAAAAAAGAAAATGAAGTGTGAGAGGTGACAGTTTAATTATATTTAAAAAAAACCCATGGTAGGTATTGCTATATTTTCTAAATTTTATTCTTATCCGACGCTCTTACGTCTAAGGAAAACTCGTAGAAACCTGCGCACGCCTGCAAAGTGGTTCAAGAAAGGGTGTGTGAGAAGTCATCCAATCCTACTGGCCCGCGTGGACGACTAGGCCTTTGCACCTTTTACGGGTAGATTCGTTCCCCTGGTGAGGCGTTTAATGAGCTGCGATGAAATAATATAACATTCAGTCAACGTTTTGCGACAAAAGTTATATGTATTTCTCAACTTACTTTGAGAAGAATCATCATACCGTCGCTCCAATCAATTTGATGGTAGTGAAAAGTCTATCAAGAGCTGTGCACCATCCAACGAAGCGACTGTACCTCTGCACCTTAACAATTCATATAAAATAATTAAACCATTTAATCCTAAATATTAGTTGATCTCTGTATCCAAATAATATAAATACTTAACGTAGAAGTCTTGTGTCGCAATCCCGACCTACCATAGGTATAAATCAGGGCTTCACAATCAGGAAGAAATGTTGGGACCTAAAGAGGAGGTTTTTGGGGGGAAATGATATAATACCGAAATAAAAGTTTATTTTATATAAAAGCACAAGAACCATTGCTACTCACATAAGAGACAATCTTTGTTACTTTCTAAAATGTCACGGAATTCTTTTTCATTGTTGA
Source organism: Leucinodes orbonalis (assembly GCA_019425675.1). NCBI lineage: Eukaryota > Metazoa > Arthropoda > Insecta > Lepidoptera > Crambidae > Leucinodes > Leucinodes orbonalis. The sequence continues at coordinate 5,749 of PQWD01000771.1, forward strand.
TTTCGATAAATAATTCAATTTTACGCGCGCGCCATTTTAGGGCAGATATGTAAATAATGTAATCTATATGGCTGTGAAATATGCATGTTATCACAATAGCAACCTTGTTCGGTTGCTAAAGTAGTGTAGTGTTGACAAATTTCATAATCATTTATATCTTTTTGCGTTAATTTAATCATACGTCTTGATACCAACACTGTCCAGAAGATCTCTGGTTGATTTCGTAGATGATTCGAAGATGAAATAGTTTTCAATAATATTTAATGCTCCAGTATATAGGTCTCCCTCATTTTGCGCCATTTATCCCGATCGTCCGCTTTTCTAATCCATCTTCCACCAGTGACCTTTCGCAAGTCGTAGACGTGGTGCCCACTTCAGAACTCGTCTACTTCAACGACCATCGCATCTGCGACATATGTGACCATTCCCCTTATCTAAATGCTGATCCGGCGAGCTAGGTTAGTAGCTAATTCTCTTACGGATAATTATTACATATTTATACCCAAGACAGACCCGAGTAATGGAAATACGAACTTTAATCTTCCCAAACCATCCGGCAGTCAGTGCCTATGTCTCACTTAGGTACCTTTTACGTTTTGTATGTTGTATCAAGTAGAAAATTATTGTATCGAATTGATATTTCTTGAGCATCGGTGGCTCATCGTTGTGGGATGTTGCTTCCGATCTGGAGGGCGCTCGTTCAAATCCCGCCACGTATCAAGGTGTTTTCGAATTTTCGAAATTATAGATACCTTATCCGACGCTCTTACTGTCAAGGAAAACATCGTAAGGAAACCTGCACATTAGTGCGTGTTATGTTTGCTTATAATTGCTTGATTATAATTGGTTATTAGTGATTGAACTAGTGTATATTTTTGTTTTCAAAGTGTGATTGCACGTAAACGTTGGTTAACCTAATAAATAAACAAATGCCAAGGGCTTATATTGAAGTTGAATCATTATCTAAGTATGTGATTAGCAGAATGATTACTTAGGTAGGTAGGTACGTAAGCTTCTAAATATCGTATCGGCACTGCGTTGAACGATTGCAAAGATTCATGTTTATTAAACTTTGGCCATATATTCTCGTATTTGATATGTTGGTATTGACACCTTGCTATTATTAATGTGTTGTCTGTTTATCTAAGGAAGATCATGCAAAAGTAACAATTTCTACCTTAGTCTCAACTTGTTCAGTCTGGGTGAGCTATGCTTCTATACCAGGGGGTCTACCGCCGTCTCTTAAACCAATGTACTCATACGTCAGCATTTTTGTACCAGAAAAGGCGAAGTAATATTTTTGTAAAGGCCCTCAGGTTTCAGGGCCTCACTGAAAACTGGCGTGAAACACGTTTTGCATTGAATTTTGTGGAGTGCAATTACCGGAGGTCTTAAATTCCCTATATTATTACTATTATCACCCCATTTTTTTTTTACTTCTTCCTTTTTTCAAGTCTAGCACCACAATTGTTGCTCTTTTGAATTCAAGAGTTTCCATGGGTGGAGATAATACTTGCCGTCATGTGATTGTGAATCGTGTACTCGTAAACCAACCTATGAAATTAAATAAATAAACATTACTTGAACATGGAGATAATATCGTCAGTGGCTCAAAGCTGTGGACTGTTGCCTTTCGATATGGAGGATACAGGTTCAAATCCCACCGCGTACCAATGTAATTTCATCATCATCATCATCAGCTCATTAAACATCCCCACCGAGGGGCACGAGCCGTTCGAATTTCCGAAATTATATGTACGTTTATCCGACGCGATTATGGCGAAGGAAAATATGGTAAGGGAATCTGCCCACGCATACGAAGACAGTCAAAGGATGTGCGTGAAGTCGGCCAATCCGCACTAGGCCCGACTAAGGCCTAAACACCACTAAGGGGAGGCTTGTGCCCTTCGGTCGGGACGTAAACATACTGAGCTGATGACTATAACATTCTCTAGTACTCAATTTTTATTTTAATATTTTTTTACAGATACAGAATCTGAGATGTACCCTAAAGGTAGAATCAGAATAAAAATCACAAACCGAACTTCAATCGACTGACATTTAATCAATATGCATTCTTTGACAAAACTAAACAAGGTGTTCAAATTTCAATAGGTCATCGAATCGTTGAGTTGTAATTTATAATTATAAACCTCTCATTTGGACTTTGACATCGTAGGGAATAAACGTTTCTCAGAAGTTACATTTGCTTAATGTTCAGGTATGTTTTTAATTTTTATACGAATATATTCAAATATTAATTTTATTTAATATGTAGTCGGTATGATACAGGTTGTTAGGGGCTCCAGCTTTTATGGGGATATAGTCAAATTTGGTACTAGCACCGACAACAAAAGTCATCTACAAGTATTTTATATATTGCGCCTTAGCTGCGATGCTAGAAATGCTTAATTGAATGATAATGAAGCTGAAGTAGAGATTATATTTATAAGCCTGTATACCTGTATCGATAATATTTATTTATGTATCAATTAACAATAAAAAGGTTGTATAATAAGGCTGACAGCAGTACTTATGCGTTCTCCATTTCGGAGAAGCTGTGGAAGCCATTAGCGGCATACAGTCTTAAAGTATTTCCTTAAAAGCTTTGGTATTATTTTGATAGTTTTCGAAAATTGGTGACTTGTAATTACAATATTTTTAGTATATTATTATTTAGTTTGAGAGTTATTACTCCTTTTTATCTCGTACCTGTCACCAGTAATCTTATTTATGTACAATACACTTTGGAAACTGAAGTTTTTGCTCCTATTATTCGTATACTAAGACCCTTTACAAAAAACTATAAGTAATAAACACTGAAATAAGAAGAAAAGTGAGTTTAAGGCCCGTATTCTAGAACGAGACTCAAGCGTTGTTCTTTACTTAAAATAGTTAGAAAGCGATAAGGTAGGGTATACGATGAATATTGCCATCCCTTTCTAACACATTTTTTTCATTCTTTCTCAATAAAACATTTCCCTTTATAACTCAATTTAAATTTTCTAAAATATTGGTCCAAGGCCGTATTGAGTCTCGTTCGAGATTACGGGCCTAAGAGTTCTTTGTAAATTAAAGTAGGTATTTAAATATAATAAGTGGCATTTTATTGAAAGCATTCTATTTCTATATTTCAGTACAAAACGCTGTGTACAACTGTACAGCTGCTGCCATGAATATTTCGACGGAAGGTAAATATCCAAATTATCCATACCTATACTGATACCCATTTATGATATAAAATGTGAAAGTGTGTATGGTGTTACGTCTTTTGCTTTAAAACGAAGCAACGGATTGTTGTGTTTATATGGATACGCGATCCGCCCTGCCTGGGCAGCGTTGCAATCATAGACATAGGACAAATTCTAAATGTATGGGTGCAATGCTGATAATAGGCACGCTCCCGCCGCCCCAGCCGGTACCGCCGCAATCCTCAAAATTAACAGAATTTCTCCACTATGCAATGGATTCTATTATATTATATATAATAATTTATCTATAACAGCACCTTTTGATCTGTTTCTAAATAAAATGTCTTTATTCAATTTGGGTCCTTATATAGCACTTATGAATGTCAAATGACCACCACTGACTGTAGTTATCTACCAAGAATCCAGCAAGAAACTTTGTAGTCACTCTTTAAATAAAAAATTGTAAAGCATTTCGTATATACTACTAATCCAAATAATTTATATAAAGCAAATCATATTCTAAATTATTAATTATAAACCATCCAACTAAAAAGATTTTAGCTTAAAAGTCTGGTGGGCTAAAGGCTACTTTACTAACAGGAACGGTGTGCAGGGACATCCTGTGCTATGCGACTGTAGAAGTTTACCGGCTTCATATTATTGTACAGCGTGCTATTAGGTTATTTCATATTATTATTTTGCCTGTGCTACTTATGTAAATAATATCATGATAGAATTATAATAACACAGCTGTTAGGCTGTGTATGTGATTGGATGCAGCCCTTATTCACAACGAGGTATAAAACTTATAGTGTATATGTATAAAAAATAGTTATATAAGTTTTATTCAAGTTTTATTTAAGAGCGTCGGTGGCTCAGTGGTGTGGACTGTCGCCTTCCTACCGGGAGGGCTGAGGTTCAAATCCCGACACGTACCAATGTATTTTCGAATTTTCGAAAATATATTACGTTATCCGACGCTCTTACGGTGAAGGAAAAACATCGTGAGGAAACCTTCATGCACGCCTGCGAAGAAATTCGAAGGTTGTGTCTGAAGTCGTCCAACCGCACTTGGGCCCGCGTGGACGTCTAAGGCCTAATCACCCTATACGGGTAGGCTCGTGCCCCTCGGTGGGGACGTCTAATGAGCTGATGATGAAGTTTTATTCAATATTCATCTTTTTATATTTTTACATAAAAAAATAAAGGCATATTGTTGTCAGTATTGATCGAAATAATTGTAACATATCTAGTTTTATTTTATTTGGCTTTCATTAAATTTGTGAAAGCTGTATTGAGTTTTTTATCTAGAAAGAATATAATAAATAAATATCCACTGACATTCACTCAGCGCCATCTAGCCCCAAGTTAAGCGTGAAGCCTGTATTATGGGTACTAAACAACAGAGCATGCTTATATACATTTTTTGTAAATACATATTATACAAAGAAAACGCTAGACCATTACAAACATACATGACCATTACAAATGTTTGTACTACCCGGATGTTAGTATGTAACAAAAAATCCTAGTAATGTATGTTTATCCGTCGCTTAGTATCCCAATTACAGGCTAAATGCTTAGTTTGGGGCTAAATCAGTTAAGGGATATTTTACTTATATAATTAGTTATCACCCCAGTGCCAGATATTGTCCCCTGAATCGTTTCGGGATGAGCCCAGTGTAGCTAGTTGAATTGCCGGGTATACGAGACCGGGGGGCTACTGCGATCTCTTAAAACTGTGTAACAATATTATTACTTCGTCTTTTCTAGTACAAACATGCTGACGTATCATTATACTAACACTGTTTAAAGAGATTGCGGTAACCCCCCTGACATCTGTCGACCCGGGTGACGAGCGAGGCAGTGCTGACAGAAAAAAATGATTACCTACTGTTTACTTATATTATTAATTTTCTTCAATATTGCATCTGTCATGGTCAGCAGGGTTGCCAACAAAGAGCAACTCTAGCTCTTATTCACTGTCTTGAAATGTTAGCAAATATGATGAATTTTCGACATGCTAACAAAGACCTTTTTTGCTAAAAAAAACGGATGCACGACATGATTATTTCAGCATTTTTAGGACAAAAATTTTTTGACGTCCCAAAAAGCTCTTTTTCTAAAACTTTGGTGGCAACACTGATGGTCAGGCGCATCACTTAGGTACCACTCGGTACCTGAGTGTAGAGAACTGAGTGTTCCGTTCGCATAATAATATAAAAAATATTTTCAATGTCAACACGACGCATTTCTAGAAATTTAAAATAGGAAAGCTGCGTTGTCCTCTCAAGTTTGAATATTGAGAGAGGCGTCTTACATAAATTTTCTTTGTGGGTGATTTCGTCTTTTACTAACATACTTTGCATCGATGTAGATATGTACTTATGCAATGTTAGCAATGCAATTTAACTTTCGGTCTGTAACCCGCTATGATTCATCATCATCTTGAACCAGGAGGATGATGAACCCGCCATTAATTCTGTAATTGATCCAGTTCATGCAGTGCACAAAGTTTATGAGTTATCGTCATCATTAAGTACTAATCGCAAAAACAATGAATAATTTTAATTTTTGTCAAATTGAATGCGTTGATGTCAACTGATCGCCTAAGGTTTCAAATCTGTAGAGGAAAATGGGCGAATAAGTGGAAATCATATATATTGGCGATCTTCCGGATTGTCTGGTATGCACTGCTTATTTACATATATGGAGTGCACGCCACTGAGTAGAGCGTCGGTGGCTCAATAGTGTGAACTATTGCCGGGAGGGCTGAGGTTCAAATCTCGCTACGTACCAATGTGTTTTCGAATTTTCGAAATTATATGTACGTTATCCGACGCTCTTACGGTGAAGGAAAACATCGTGAGGAAACCTTCATGCACGCCTGCGAAGAGATTCAAAGGTTATGTGTGAAGTCGTCCAATCCGCGCTGGACCCGCGTGGACGACTAAAGCCTAATCATCCTATACGGGTAGGCTCGTGCCTCTTGGTGGGGACGTTTAATGACCTGATGATGACGCCACTGAGTTCATGTTGGAAATTCGATAGTGGGACACAAAGGTTGCGCCATGTTAACTTTACACTATGTTAATTTTGTGACGTTAAAATAAATTCTTTGTTGTTTCAGTATATATCCTGCTTATTTCCATCATGGCAATGGCGACGCTTGTATCAAGTGATTGCCCTCCAGACAAGATACGCAGTGTGGGGTGCACATTCCAGATCCAGTGTGAACGTAACATTCTCGGAGGGATCAGTCTTCCCAAATTCTGCCAAGGGTCTACCAATTTCCAGGTGTCAGTTGATCTCACAATCACAGAAGCCGAAGAAATGTTTACAAATGGAAACGCTCAAAATGACTTCCTACAAACTGTTACCACTTTAAGAGTATCAGGGAACTGGCCTCAAACCAGCTTAGCAGTTTTGGAATACATGCCTCTCCTTAGAAGTCTTCACTTAGTAGACATGAAAATCAAAATATCACCGGTAGCCCGTTTGCTTCCCTCAATTATATCGAAATTATAGATCTTTCACACAATAGTCTCAGTAATATCGAGGAGCTTCTTCAATTCGACAACAATCCTAATAGGATGAGATTGTTATCATTAGCATTTAATAATATCTGTGAAATTCCTGGTGATGTTTTTGGTGAGCTAACGTCTTTGGAGGAACTTGATCTTTCATACAACAGTATTTCTGATTTAACTGAGGAACCATTTAATAATTTAACCATGCTTAAGACACTTAAGCTTAATAATAACAGAATAAAAGATTTGAATGGTGCCATCAATAACCTTCACAATCTCAAACATTTATTTCTGCGTGGTAATCATATACAAAATATCCAAGTTCCATCACTTAAAATTTTGTATGATTTAGAAACGTTTGATATTTCCACCAATCAATTAGAATTTCTGTCGCCGTACTTGTTTTCTAGGCATTGGCAGCATTTCGGAAACAAGTCTGTTTGTCAAATTAAATTAGCTGGTAATTTTATAACATTTTTACCAAACGCCACTTCAATGGAGGTTGTTCAAAGATATGCAAAACCCTTTTTGTTTAACTTTGTCTACGTGCAGACTGAATTAGATTTGTCCAAAAATATGATATCTCATATAGAATACAATGCTTTTCAATCACTTGCCCGATTGTCTACTCTAGACTTATCACAAAACAAAATAAACAGTTTCAATGTAAACCCACTGGATTTGATGTACGTCAAGTATTTAAATTTGAGCAAGAATTTTATTCAGCAACTATATTTTGACAGTTTTAGGTCAATGAACAATCTACAAAATTTAGATCTGTCTCATAACTATTTAGATACCATACCGGAACAAACGTTTACAAATAATTTTAATTTAAAATATGTTAACATGACTTTTAACGAGATCAAAATCTTAAAGAATTTAAAAATTAAAATTTTCCATTCCGAAGGCGGCGTCCTAGATTTGTCAAATAATGGTCTTTATAAACTTAATATACCTTCTGGTGAAGATGTGCGCTTGAATATTTTACTTCTAAATTTAAATAACATTTCAGATCCATCCCTTGTTGATTTGCACTACCAAACAGAACTTAAAAATTTGGATATGAGTAATAACTTAATTGAAGAAATCACTGAAAATTCTTTACGTCTACCACTAAGTTTGGCTACTTTGGAATTAAGTAAAATTATATTCAAAAGATAGCACCGGCATCATTTCATCGTGTTAGACATTTGAAAACTTTACGATTGGCTCATAATGAAATCAAAAGTATCGAATATGGCACCTTCCAAGGTTTAACCTCTCTTAAAAATCTAGACCTGTCTTATAACAATATTACTTATCTAGACTCCAAGGTTATGCTCGATTTAAAATCTCTAACGATTCTTTCGATGAGATATAATGGTCTTTTTGTTTTGAAATATAACGGTTGGCTAGGCCACAAATTTGATTTGATGGTGTATCTGGAAGGTAATAATATCTCTTGTGAATGGTTAGGGACAGCTCTTAGCGACTTTAACAATGGTTACTCTAAAATGAGACCCACTGTACTAACAGGATCAATTACTGGGCATTCCCTTGAGGGTATACCATGTGCAAAAAAAGAAGATGAATTGGTGAAATAATTACGGGCAATCCCAAAATAATGACTGACGAGAGATTGTTGGTTATAACCCAAAAAATATTGGAAGCAATCAAAGAGCAAAATAGCTTCATGAGGAATTATTTGTGGAATACCATACCAGTGGTCAGAAGGGAGAAGATCGAAACGAGTTAATTGATTACTCGTATTTATTCTTAATGCGTTTAGCCTTTGTGTAGTTATATAGGTCTTTGTTTAAGTTCCACATTATTTTTATATTATGTTAAACATTTAACTTTTTTTCAAATAAATTTTGTAATAAAATGTTGTATTTATTTCTGTCACCTTGGAAACTTCCATGAATTAGATCGTTTTTGTAGGGAAATAGATTACAATAATATGGTGGCTTTACCATATTATTTTTCAATTACCTACATTATACATGAACTTTATCCTTACAATCAAAATTAATATATGAAAAAAAAATTGATTTAGGATTTTTTAACGTCTTATTCACTTTGTTATTTTTGATGTTGCCAGTATATGGAATATATCATTACAACCGCATAGTGCCGAACTAGGTTTAGTCATACATAGCTATGGACTCTTCAGGGTCATAGTAATAAAAGAGGGGCTATATTTATATAACTTAGCCAATGTCCCACCTGATGGTTATAAGTAACAGTAATCATTAGTTTATTATAGGTACTAGAATCGAAAATTCTATCAGGATACAAACAGCTACTAACGCGTAATGTATTGATGCAATCGTTGATAAGTCAGCTACTGCTTACACCAAAGTTCCGGATTTGATCTCCGTGCAAGTACTTCTGCATGACGTGCATGACTGTGGACTTTTCATACAAACATGTATGTGCATCATGCCAGACGGGCATTGATAGGTGCTGGTCTTTTTTTTTTCAATATATCCATTAACATTCTCACAGCGCCATCTAACCCGATACTAAGCATGAACCTGTAATATGTATACTCATAACGGATAAATATACAAATAACCTTTTTTTTTTGTAAAAACATATTATACATAGAAAACACCCATACTAACACAGACATGTTAATGCACACGAATGTCCGCACTGCCTGGGGATACAGCAAGCGTCGCGTAAGACGTCCTCCCAATGGACCGTAGATTTGCGGAAGGTTTTAATTTTTCATTTTACAAAGTGTACAGGACGGTCAGGACGCTCACCTGGTAGTAAATAATACATCATCATCATCAGCTCATTAAACGTCCCCACCGAGGGGCACGAGCCTACCCGTATAGGGTGATTAGGCCTTAGTCGTCCACGCGGGCCCAGTGCGGATTGGACGACTTCACACACAACCTTCGAATCTCTTCGCTGGCGTGCATGAAGGTTTCCTCACGATGTTTTTTCTTCACCGTATCATATAACTTATTGAATAAAAAATAATAATAAGATGACAGTCACCTTATTATATAGCCTGCCCTACATATTAAATAAAAGATGTTAATTCATTTACAAATACAAACAAACACATTTAATATTAAAATAAGTAAGTACTGTCTCTAAATGCGAGTGCGGAACGACGATATGATATTACGTCCTGTCAGCAAAACAGATAATGTATTATGTTCATATTTAAAATTATTAATTGAGGTTCCGTATGTGTAATCTTGAATTATTTTTTCTTTATGATGGTGATCAAGTAAGGGAAATGTATTATTTTTTTATTCGTAAGTGTTAAAGAATGTATAAAATATTTAAAGTTTCTTTAATATTTACATTTAAATGGTCAAAAACGAGAGTCGAGTCACGAGATGCTAGTCGCTAATACCAACCAATCCGTATTGAGCCATTGTGGTGGGTTAGGGCCTGTGTACTGCAGTGGGCCGTTAAGGCCTATTGATGGCGATGATATAAATAATACTAGAACATTGAGCAATAATCCTACAACGTAAGATCCCACAATGAATTGGTTTACCCCACAGATTTCCTAATACAGGAGATGGGGCAAGCCGCGTTTAAAGTGCGACAAATGTAAGCTCAACGAGCATACACTGGCTGCCAGTTTACGCTCTGTGAGACGAGTCAAGACGCACGAATATTAGAAGAAATTACCGTATTTTCCAAAATACAATCCTGTGCAATTGTAATATGCCATCATCGCAATAAATCAGTAAATTTACCAAGAAATATAATAACTTTTCAACAGGTAAGAACCGAAAAGAAATTGCGACACTGGAACTGCGTATAAACATGGCGGCTTGTCCAGTCTAATTGTATATTCGGATGTCTGTGGTTTACCCACACGGCATAGCTATGGAGAGATTATAAATTTAATGTGACCCAATGGCGTTTGGTTAGGTTGACTACCCACCAAAACATTATTTAAATGTTTTTATTTTTTTATGTTATAGCAGGCAAACGAGCAAACGGCTCATCGATGGTTAATGACACCACCACCCATGTACATTTGCAATACCAGAGGGCACTGAAATGCGTTGCCGGCCTTTCAAAAGGGAATAATTGCTAAGACGACCACAATAAGGTTTCCGATGTGAAAAAGATATCAGATCTTACATACAGACAAGCTTCACAAGGTCTTGCAGATTCAGAAGCAGATTCGGCTCTTACTTATAAATTCTACATATCAGTTAATTATGTACCTACAGCTTCGCCTTCTCGCTACCGTTGTGGAGGCTTTGCGAATATTTAGTCCTTTATCTAGAGTTACTAACGAAACAGCCAAGCTTTACATAATAATAATAAATCCACTGACATTCACACAGCGCTATCTAACCCCAAGTTAAGCGTGAAGCCTGTATCGTGGGTACTTAACAATGGATAAACGTACTTATATATGTCGGAGACGGTCAATAATGAATGCAGTTATTAAACGGAACGAGGCACGAATCTGATACTTGATCAGCACCGTCGCGATAACATTGGTACGCGGCGTACTTCGTGCTACAACAGAGCCTAGCGGAAGGGGCAGCTGAGTCGGGATTATAATTGCTCCGTCGTTGAGTGCAGACCTCTTAGCTAGGAACTGTTACGCGTTTCGTTTATTTAATTTTCTAACAACTTGATTTTGCATTGTTAGTTATTTAGTTTCAATAAGAGTGTTTAATCAAGTTGCTGTTTTGATATCCTCGATCCCCTATTTACGCCATATACATTTTTTTGTACCGCACCGCGATGGTACCTACCTAAGCGACTCAGTACCAAGTGTACCACCTAGTGGTAATGGTAACAACTTAGTGAAATTCTATCAAATCTAGATCTAAGAACCCAATATACACCCAATATACATGGTTATTTTAAGTTATGTCAAATAGTAATTCAAGGTTTTTGTTCTCCGAATGAACCCTAAACGAAGCCGTAACAATCATAAGCAGTAAGCGACTGCTGTAGTCTCGTCGTTTGTTTAGCCTCAACTATTACTTAAATAATACATTACAAAAGGAATACGAGGCAAGACAATATGAGGATAATCGGAACATTTGAGTTCTCTAAGTAAGTACTAGTAATATCTTACCGATATGGTTAGCTTGTTTTGTTGAAAACGAAGTCATTAGTAGGATCCCATGTCTTGAAAAAAAACATTTGTGGTTGTTAGTTTCGGTAGGTCATTGGTGTGAACTATTGCCTTCTATCTGGAGGGCTCAAGTTTAAATCCGCACGTACTCTCGAAATTATATGTACGTTTATCCGTCGCTCTTACGGCGATGGAAAAAAATGTTTGGAGTTGTGCGTAAAGTAGGCGAATCCACATGTCCGGATGTTCGTATCTTGTTCAGTTATGTTTAACATAAGCTCTTTACTTTCAATTAATTATTGTGTGTGTGTATTTATATTATACTTCCATCAACATACGCTTATTCCGAATGAAATAAAATAAAATAAATAAATTATCGGTGAACGTCGGCATAAAAAACCTATCTCATCTATCTATTTTTATTACAGATAACAACTGAAGATACTGAATCCTTAACTTCGTTTAATATGAAATCCATTACTGGTACGTATCCAGCGGGAAGTATTTTATTTTACTAAAAAAATATTCCGTTTGACTGCTACCACAACTGATGGAAAGTGACGTCGCAGCCTAAGGTATATTACGCAAACTCAAATGATGCCTACTCTTGCCTTGGAAACCCCTAAATTAGGTATCGGGAAACAGACGCAGGAAGATGCCACTGCCTTGCAGTTCGGACGATTAAGAAAGAACGGAACTTTTTTGTGCAATAGATGGTATATTGACAACAAATCACCGCATATTATAAAACATAGTTGCTTTTTGTCCCTTTACAAAAATAGTGAAAAGTGTGCTTATCAGTTCTAAAGAACCCATAGTACAAGAAACGCGACGTACCAATGTGTTTTCGAATTTAAATGTATGTTATCCGACACTCTTACGGTGGAGGAAAACCATCGTGAGGAAACCTGCGCACGCCTGCGAAGAGATTCAAAGGTTGTGCGTGAAGTCGTCCAACCAGCACTGGGACCGCGTGGATGACTAAGGCCTAAACACCCTATGATAATGATGAGTACAAATGAAGCGAGTAAGAACGCGCAGTGGAGCGGGCTGTGCTCAGGGTTTTCTTGGGATAAGACCATCAATGATTTGATCCGTAAGAGAACTTAAGTTATCGACATAGCCCGCCGGACTGGCAAGTTGAAGTGGAAGTGCAGGCGAGTTCTTGAGTAGAGATCATGTCTTGGAAAGCAGAGAGTAGGACGCCCTCCGGCCCAATGGTCCGATATCTTGCGAAAGGTTGTTGGTGGTGGCTGGATGAGAAAAGCGGAGGACCGGGATATCTGGCGCAGAATGGGGAAGTCCATTAGTGGACAGTGGGAGCGATAGGTTGAAGAGAGAGTACAAGAAAACAAACACACTTACAAATAAACGCATTATTATTATTATTTAAATGTCATATTATCTCTCAATATATGAGGAACTATACCATAGCGCGGGCGTTAACCAAGCGCTATAAGCAATCGAAGAAGAATGTAATGTGTATGACGTTATTTGAATTGTGGTAACAATTGGTGACATAATTAATCACTAATTCTACTTGTCGATAGGAATTTACGTGTAATGCGGCATGTATTCAAAATTACAACTTTTTGCATTAAACTAATTGCATTTTTTTCTATTTGTAAAGTTTTAAGACTTTCCGTTAGAGTTTTAGGGACTACGCCTGTCGATGACATAACAATTGGAACTACTTGCACTATTTGCACTTTCCACTGTACTTTGATTTGTATCGCCAAATCTGTGTATTTTGTTAATTTATCATTAATTGTGCTTTGTATATTGTGTGTGTTTGGTACCGAAATATCTATAAGGTAAACTATATTTTTACCTTTTATCATAAAGGGTGATGTCTGGTCTATTGTAATGAATTGTTTTGTCTGATATTGTCGAACGATCCCAGTATATTTTGCATTTGCCATTGTCAAGGACCGGTGGTGGTGTGTATTTATAGTAAGCTATTTTCTTTTCTACGAAATTATATTTATGTGCTAGATATTGGTGGATAACTGATGCCATCTGATCATAACGGAAAGTTGAAAATACGTGATTATTTAAGTGGAGATCGTTTAAGGGATGGAAAGTGACTAGGCTACTTTTTATTGAATTCTAACCAACCGATTCCATAAAATGAGAGGTGGAAGGGTAAATGTTACTAAAAAATCTAGCACCATTTTTTTCGGTCCGTTATTCGGAAATCGGCCCTAAAGCCTCAAAAGAGGGCTAGAATTCTATTTGGGACTTTTCGCAATTTTCAAGATAGGAACCTAAAAATCGGTGAAAGACGTATATATATCAACTACAGCAGCGTTAAATAATATTCTGATTTTGTATCCAGGAAAGGTAACCGTGTTATTTCGGATTTGACGCAAGCGAAGCCGCCTGTTAAAGCTAATAAATTATAACGACATTATAATGTGTAATTATTGCAAGTGATGCACATATATTTTGCCGTCCCATGTAGTTAGGTTTAAAATAAGAAATGAAACATTCAAAAGATTTTATTTTGGAAACTTTCATCAGTTTTCTCCAGGCTGCCTACCTCAGAGTGGTAATTTCCAGTAATAGGTCTAACAGCCTCCGTGGCTTTATAAATAAAATATTTATGTGTAATATGAGCCAGATAAATAAAATATTTTCTGTATTATCCTACAGAAGTTTGTTACTAAATATACTCGTAATGTGGCCAGCACTATATTTATTTGGTTTCTAATTCCAGAATTATTTCTTTGGCAGACGCGGTGCTCCTGATTATTTCATTTGCTGTAAATGTCGGATGCTATCCATCACATACACCACCTCCTCTTCCATTATCAGGATGCATTGAACGAGGCAGGACGCAATGCATTGTCGATGTTTATTGCAGTGGATACATTGAAAACAATATTCATTCATATGTTCGAACAGAAAATATAATGTATTCCGACCCGTATGATGATGGTGGGGAAGACATATCTTCCACTTATGACCATTGTATTGATTACGGAATCAAAATTTAGGAGAATACATTTAGAGTACAAAACTAAGATGCCAACCACCGCCATACCGGAAGAACAAAACTATAACAATTATGGGGGTCAAAATATTTATCCATTTATTATATACAGCTAGATATAAGTCATAACGATCTGATTAATGCGCCAGCTCTTAAAGAAATGACCAACTTGGCTTTTCTTAATTCTTCAAATAATCAATTGGCAGTTGCAAAATTGTCGAATATGTATGAATTACCAGCTTTAAGCAAAATCGATCTATCATTTAATACCATTACAGCAATTGAATACAACACTAATGAGCATGTGTATGGAAACTTAAAAAACTTGAATATTTCTCACAATTACTTGATTGAAGTGCCCGATTCAAAGTTTGATGCGTTTCCACAACTTGCTGTTTTGGATCTGTCGCACAACTATATCGATACTCTAACTATATCCACTTTTGAGGGGACAAAGAAACTAACCGGTTTGTTCCTTTCGTATAATCGGATAACAGATATAAATAATGCATTCTTTAGGTTCACTGAACTTACTTATTTAGATCTTAGCCATAATAGGATAAAAGAAATAAAATCACACGACTTTGAAAAGCTGAACAATTTAATAACAATAGATTTGAGTTCGAATTCCATAATAGTTATTGAGAATTGTGCCATGTGTCATATGAATATTTTGAAATCAGTAAACATGAAACATAATAAAATAAGAACGATTTATCATGACCTATTTACAAAACGCCAACTCTTTGTCTACGGTAAATTTAGCATATAACAATATCAGTAAACTATCGAGAGGACTGTTTAAAGGAAAAGCAATTGCTATTTTTGGAATAGAAGGTAACCAAATTGAAGGTTCTTTAACAAAAGGCATGTTTGAAGGTATGGGGTTGGTGGATGTTTTAGATTTAAGCTATCAAAACATAATCTATAGAAGAATATGCGTTTCTGGCCTTGGAAATTTGAAAACACTTCATCTAAATAATAACAAAATTATTTTTTTGTCGAGGAATTGTTTTCGAATGTTAAATAATCTAAACGCGTTAGATTTGTCATATAATACTGACAGAATTTAGTTTCGATGGAAAAGATCTTATTGGACTTCAAGCACTTCAATTAAAAAATAATTTTCTATCCGAAATAAAACATGAACAGTTCCAGGATTTGAATACGCTATCATTTTTGGACTTATCAAATAATAATATATCCAAATTTGAATCGAATGCATTTAAAACATTGCACGATTTAGTTATTTTGAAGTGTCTAACAATCCTTTGCGTGGAACGCTTGAGAAGAAAAAATTTTGAGGGTTAAATTCACTACCAACTTGTTATACAGGCACTCAACTTACAACATTAGCTAATGGCTCTTTCATTGGAATGACACAGCTTCGAGAGCTTAATATGTCGCATAGTAAAATCAGCGAACTGCATTACAACTTTATGGATACAGGCTTTATTGAAATCTAGATTTATCGTATAATAATTGGAACCTTTCATTTAAACTGACTCATATAATAAATATAAATATTCTTTTCTAAATATATAATAATATTGTTACTGATACTAGTTTTTTGAGTTGGCTCGATTAGCCAAAATTAATTTGGCTAATAATAGCATTAATTATATTCAAGACAATGCATTTAGGTGAACTGAAGGTTTGCAAATTGACTTATCCTATAGTGTTAC
This sequence comes from Leucinodes orbonalis, assembly GCA_019425675.1. NCBI lineage: Eukaryota > Metazoa > Arthropoda > Insecta > Lepidoptera > Crambidae > Leucinodes > Leucinodes orbonalis. The sequence continues at coordinate 22,215 of PQWD01000771.1, forward strand.
AATTCAAAGTTAAATATTTTTGCAAAATAAAAACTTACAAATACTAGTTTTATCAGGAATAATACACGGGATTAATTTTACTGCTGTTGACGATGCGAAAATATCCAGTTTAAAGATTATGCATTCTGGAATAGTTAATGTTACAAGTGTTAATTTAAGTCATTTAACTAATTTAGAAAGCTTAATTCTCAGTAATAATAATATCGTAAAATTGGAAGTTGGTGCTTTTGCTAATATGAGAGAATTGATGCACCTAGATGTAAGTAACAACCATTTAGAATATATACAGCCCGGTGTTTTAAAGAGAATTCTAAATTATATTCACTTAACATCTCTAATAATTACCTTAACATGGTTTCCTATGGAATATTTCGTGGACTAATCCATTTGAATATATTAGATATGTCTTACAATTCTATCCATAGCTTACAGAGCGAGCGTTTTTACGAATTGCAGAGCTTAAGAGTCTTGTATGTAGACCATAATAAAATTGATAATTTTAATGCTGATGATTTTCTTGGCACTAGTCTGTCCATTCTAAGTATTGGTGAAAATCCTTTACCATGTGAATTGTTAGTCAATTTTATAAAAAAGCAATATTCACTGAAAATAACTGCAATTAATATTGATGAGCACAAAGGTGAGAATATAGAAGGCATAACTTGTAATAACGAAGGATTTTCATTCAAATACCAAACAATAATCGCAACAAGTTTGATGAAAGTGATAAAACATTAATTGATATAAAAGAGCTATTGGTGAAAATTGTAAATAGAAAAATAAACAGTAGTAAAGTTCCCGTATCACAAAGTAATGATTTTGGACTTTTGTTCAATTTCACAAATCATATTGAAAGGGCATCTGAAAAACTGGAATTGGGTCTATCAACGTTGAAAAATGCCACAATTAAATTTATAAATGAAAGTAGTAACAGTAACTTGTTACTAGAGAAAATTTTGAATTCATTGACTGGCAAAACTCTTCACATGGAGGCCACTTTTCCAAAATCAGAGGACAACGCAACAAGCTCTTTAATTTCTTATATTAAAACAATAAAACATGATTTAGAAAATACTATCAGCAATGAGAAGGAGAATATCATAAAGGAAGTTGAAAAAAGATTATCTAATATGTACTCAAATTTCACAAATGAGTCGCTTAACCATTTTCCTACAAATTCGCCAGTACAAGGGAAGTTATTGACAAATAAAGAGCCTGTCCAAAATACTAACGCATCTTTGTTTACTGAAACCTGTGTTTCTTTAATATTAGCCATTTTGGTTTGTTTTTTGTTATATAAATTTTATAAATCGCGAATGTTTGTCACTGTGAGACGGTCTTACAGTACACGTGAATTGCCCGGCGCAATGGAAAGTCCTAACTTATAAATCGCATTTACTTAACTTTTAATAAAGTTTGCTTTTATGTTTTTGTTGTAATGTCAGCGTACGAAAAACTTTTTCGGTGTTGTAATGCATGAATTGAATTTATCAATGATTGGGAAAATAAATGTTATGATAATTGTGTTTTTTTTTCTAATTGAATTCTACTCTTCATTACTCAGAGCGAAAGTATAAAACAGGTAATTTCTATCGTGACCTACAGATTTCGGAAACAACAGTAATGTTAATTAATTCAAGATAAATGTACAATAACTTTATTAAGCTCTAGGTCTTGATTTAGTATAACTGTATGTGTATGTATAAACAATATACGAGGATGGATAAAAAGATAAAGATAATTTATTTGTCGGAACATGTGTTAACATTAAAAGTAATACATAAAATAAGCTCCAACATGTCATAACACTCATATCAGATGGTTTATTCATAACAAAAGCTTTGTTGATACAATAATAATTAAGAAAGTTATCGTAAATGCATGTTTTTAAACAAAACAGTACTTGACAATCAGACCACTAATAATGCGTTGCAATGTCATGGTACTACAGAGATTGCTAAGCAGTGGCGCAGCGCATTACGGAGAGCCAATTCATTTATGTGAAAAATATTAGCATGGCTATGGGGAGATTGGGCCGTAATTCAACATGCCGGCCCAATCCGGATTGTTGCTGAACAAATTAAATTTATCTTCAACCTATCGCAGTCCACTGCTGGACATAGTCTTTCCCATTTTGCGCTAGATATGCCGGTCCTTCTGCCTTTCTCATCCAGCCATCCATTGGGCCGGAGGGTGTCCTACGCTACGCTTGCCAAGACGCGGTCTCCACTCCAGAACTCGTCTGCTCGGAGCCACGGACGCTCTTGTAAGTCATATCACAAATTAATTTAAGTACTTGCCTCCCAGCTTCACTTGAAATACTTATGACTTGATATACTTATGTACTTTTTTATACTATATGGCATAAAAAATATTTCTTTCAGTCGACTTCCATGCCGGATACCCTGCCTTCCAGTAGCTAAAACGGGACGATATCTGTCCCTTCGGTGGTACCTACCTAGACGACTCAGTACCGAGTCTACCACTTAGTGTTTACTTTCTTAAACACTGCATATGTCATGGGCAGGTGATACCATCATGTGAGGAAGCTTGTCGCCACGTTTAGTCAAATGCGGACTTAGCTTTAGTGATATAGGTGGAATGAAACAGAAAAGAACGATTAAATCCAAAACGGTTTCGGTTATAATTAACCAGTCCTACTTCTTCGTATCGAGTCGTTATGGTTTCATAAGATAACTATGGTAATGCGACCAAAATCGGGCCACTTTAATCGCCCTTTCATTTGCCACCCAGAGGTCCCCGGAAACCGCACGAAGATGGACAGTTTGGGCAAGATAGTAGGTGACCCATTGTCTGAGTAGCACCACAGTCGCACAGACTGTTTCTGGAATATCCCCATCCTACTTTTCACGGCACCGGCCAAAACAAGTTGAAACAAAAAATTGCTTGAATTTATTTTAGTTTTGGAAAAGCCAATATATTTATCGCTTTACCGTGTTATATTGTTTCCTCATAAAACTGGATTTAATTATATTTGAAAATGCGAGTATTATCCTTAATATTGTATCGGTGCTGACTGTTGATAACGTTTCTAGATTAGTGCCTAGCCCACGATATCTGATCCAGACAGGCTAATCAGGTGATCTGTTCTTACTATTATTATTATTTATATCAATTAATCAGCCCACCATCGTCCACTGCTGCACATATGCCTCCCCAATGAGCGTAAACCAATGTCTGAAGAGCACCACAGTCGCACAGACTGCTTCTGAAATATCCCCATCCTACTTTTCACGGCACCGGCCAAAACAAGTTGAAACAAAAGATTGCTTGAATTTATTTTAGTTTTGAAAAAGCCAATATATTTATCGCTTTACCGTGTTATATTGTTTCCTCATATAACTGTATTTAATTATATTTGAAAATGTTAATAAATATCTGATCCAGACAGGCTAATTAGGTGGTCTGTGCTTACTATTATTATTATTTATATGAATTAATCAGCCCACCATCGTCCACTGCTGCACATATGCCTCCCCAATGAGCGTAAACCATCCCATCCCGGTCCTGAGCAGCTCGCATCCAACTTCCACCAGCCATTCGTATCCCACCTTCATGTTTTTAATTATAGGGGGCAAACGAACTTACCCTATTGAAAGTGAGTACTGCCGCCCATGGATATTTTCTACACCAAAGGAGCTACAAGATGTATTGTCGGCATTTCTAATTAGAGTACCTACGCACTTTTTTTAAAGGTGTGTAGGTCATATCTGTCCGAAAATACCGCAAGCGGCAACTCATTCTACAAGTTTGTGGTGCGGGGCAGAAAGTTTCTGTTAAAACGCACAGTAGCGCTTTGCCAACAGTCAAGGCAGTGGTGGTGGTAAGTATAGATGTGCACGAAGACTGAGACGAAGAACAAATATTTCATCTTTCATTCCACTATGGAAGCCGTCTTAAATTTAAATTATAAAAAGCTGTATGTAGTATTATGACCGAGATATAATCTAGACTGATATAACACATACTAGGTAACACAGCCCTCCACACAATACCTAAGCCGAGGTTCGAGTCCCACTCTGGGACGCTCTTAGGATTGTTGTGTAAATTTTTAAGACTGAGAGCCATGTGCGCTCGTTACTTGCCCGGTCATAATTAGTTGATTAATTGAAAAAAAGTTATAATTTAAATAAAAACTGCCTATAGTATTTTTTGTTAACTTCGCAGTTAATCATAGATTATAATTAAAATATTAATTTAAATTCATACTAATGCAGTAAAAGTTTCTTCAAAATCTTCACAAAACGGCATTTGTCAGTAAAATCATGCTAGAACCGAATTCGGAGTTTTACAGTAACACATGAGTCGAAATTCCCATACCTCCAGCTGATAACTTTTGATATATAAATGGGGTAAATGCAACCTAGCCTCAGTATCACAGCGCAGTATTAACGTACGTAATGTGACCGTAACGAAAATAGATAAGAAAAATATTCAAAAAAATCAACATGGGTAAGTTCCACTTTTTATATACGTAAAATTTATGACGACGGTATCTAAATCTATACATATAAACACAATTGAAGTGTCTGTTTGTAACATTGAAATATTAGTTCTCATGCATATATAAATATAGTTTTTTTAAATTTGTGTCTGTCGGTCTGTCTGTTTGTTCCGGGTAATCTCTGAAATTGCTGGACAGATTTGGACGGGACTTATTTTGGGCAGGTTGCTGGTGTAATAAGGAAAAACTTAGGCTATTTTTTATTTTCGAAAACCACCTTTTAATTTAGATAAATATAGTAATGTAGTTACGCGCGGCGACTGCGCGTCGCGTGAGTTAACGTGTCTTAACGAAGCGATTCTTGTTTATTTTCATTATCTTATCTGTGGTTTTACTGCGGGAGAATATCTTATACCTCGGGTATATTTAATATATTTCAACTGCCTCTACGACTTAGTAGCTTGAGCGTTGAACATACATAGACTGTTTCATACGGTAGCCGTGGGTTCAAAACCCATTGGTGATCCGCGAAAGTAACTTCTTTTAAATGTTTTTTTTATGTTTACCGCCTTCTCTTAAAACAGTATTACAATAATATTTCTTCGTCTTTTCTGGTACAAAAATGCTAACATATATGTAAGGCCGAGCCCACAAAGAGCACCAAGCAATACTGTAAGCAGGTTGTATTAAGTCATGAAGCGAACGGGACTGTCATTACGCTCACCTGGGGGGTAACCGCCATCTCTTAAAACAGTGTTACAATAATATTACTTCGCCATTTCTGGTACAAAAATGCTGACGTATCATTATAACAATACTGTTTCAGAGATTGCGGTAACCCCCCTGGTGGTAAGACCATGACAGCAGTGTTGCCGCTCGATAGTCGACTATTGATAGGCTATCGATAGCCCACCGATACTTGGACAATAGCAATAGTGTCGATCGGCTTAT
>PQWD01000771.1:28026-110734 GCA_019425675.1 Leucinodes orbonalis
GTGGTAATGGCAATATTTTTGGGTTTTATTTCGTTAGTAGTCGCAGTTAAATGTGTATGTAAAATTACAAAAACTAGAAATGTTTGATACCAAAAATAAACAATGATAATGGTGAGCAATTGCTAAAATAATCCTCCCTTTGAATCTTCATTGGATCAGAATATTTGATTCAAAAAGGAAATGAACTTGGTTTCTATGCATGGGTTCGTACTCAATATGAAATTTAATTAAGTATTAATGAATAATTTTATGACTTTATTATGTATAAACTATCATTATAATTAGTGTAATACTTAACAGCGAAAACAGCTAATTACTACTTAATACTTAAGTTAAATAATAATGTTTTTTGTAAATAGATGTCAAATTCGAATGTTTGAATTGTGTGTTTTCATAATGAAATTTTAATGTTGTTCTATAAGTAAGTGAAAGAAAAATTCTTGAAATAATAAATACTCAACCGATGTACTTGTATTTTTTTACTACGACTATAGTTAAATAAATAATAAATATCCACTGACATTCACACAGCGCAATCTTATATTATTTATTTATTTATTTATTTCGTACAAAGGTTGACAACTTAAAAGTAACAAAAAGGAACAATAAGTACAGGTAGGCTTATCTCTAAAAAGAGATTTCTTCCAGCAGACCAAATAATATAAAAGAAAACTAAAATGTTAGAGCGGTAGACGAAAGCAACCATGCACAATATACACTAATACTAACACATGAGATTAATATATACATATAAGTACATGTACACACATATAAATAAATATACTAATATATATGAATAATTATATACGTAAATACCAATAAATATACACAATACAATCAAATATATAACATACTACAATACAATACGAATTACATATAAAAATATATATGATGTGTGTAATCCAACAACATACTGAAATAAATGACTAAACAAATTTAACTTTAAAAGAAAATCACACATTCAAGAGCTCACCCAATTCTACTTTACGTAACAGGAATTTTTTTAATTTCTTTTAAAAGAACCAACAGTTGGACACCCACGTAAAACACAAGGAAGTTTGTTCCAAAGTCTCGCAGCCTCAACTGTAAAGGAATCGCTATACATATTGGAAGTACTCTTAGGAATTTTTAGAGACAAATTATAGTAAGAACGATGTGTACGTCCAGACGAGGAAAGATATGTAAAGCGCTCCCTCAGGTAGCTCGGGTACAAAGGATTCTTCAAAATGTTGAATAATAACACAAGAATCCGATAGCTACGGCGCTGCCGAATAGGAAGCCACCTTAGAGTGCTACGGTACTCAGAGACATGATCGAATTTGCGAAGACCAAAAATAAAGCGAATGCATAAATTTTGAAAACGCTCAAGCTTGTTTAAAAGTTCCTCCGTTATATCAAGAAAACATGAGTCAGCGTAGTCGAGTATAGGAAGCATGAGTGATTGAGCTAAAACTATTTTAGTTTCAATGGGAAGGAAGTTTTGCAAGCGCTTTAAAGAATGAAAACAGGAGAAATTTTCTGACCAATTTTATTGACATGGTGAATCCAAGAGAGATGACAATCAAAGTACAGGCCCAAGTTTCTCACCGTTTCCACGTACGATATCAGTTTCCCATCATACACTATAGGCGGAAAAAATTGCATTTGTAAACGGCTTAGATGGTATTTACTGCCTATAATAATGGCCTGAGATTTATCGGGATTAACTAGTAATCCATGTGAACTCGCCCAAGCACAGACCCGATTCAGATTATCGTTAATCACCTTGATAGCAGAGTCAATCTCATTCGCGGCAAAATGTTGGTAAAGCTGTAGATCATCAGCATATACATGATAACGTGAAGTGAGTCCCTCAGTTACAGCATTAATGAAAACTGAAAAGAGGAGTGGGGATAAAACACTGCCCTGGGGAACACCTGACAAAAGTTTACACCACCTTAATGATGACTCATCACCATGTATACGCTGCCAGCGATCAGAGAGAAACGATCGAAACCATTCCAACACCTGCAAAGACAATCCAAGTGACTGCATAATACCAATGAGCACATCAAAATCAACAGAGTTGAACGCACTGCTAAAGTCAAGGAGTACTAAGATAGTAAGTTGCTTATGCTCCATTGCATATCTGATATCATCAGTGACCTTGAGTAGCGCCGTCACTGTACTATGGCCAGGGCGAAAACCGGACTGAAAGGGGCTTAACAAGTTGTTATTATATAAAAAGGTAGAAAGTTGTCCGTGCACAATGTTCTCGGGATCTTTGATAAAACCGGAAGAATAGATATAGGACGGTAATGTGAAACAGAGGTAGGGTTCGAGGTTTTGGGCAAAGGAATGATCACTGCTTTTTTCCAGGCCGAAGGAAAAACACCGGAAGTGAGAGAATAATTCAGGATGTGAGTAAGAACAGGTAAAACGTAAACCAAGACTTGCTTTATCATACGCAAACACAAGTCATCATCACCAGTAGCATTAGACGATATGGATGAAATAGCTTTTTGGACCTCATGTATGGTTATGGATCTAAAGGTAAATTGCAAACAATTGGGCTTAGGAATAGACGAGAGCTGTTCCAGTGTCAATGATTTCACTTGATCATCCAAAACGATAGGTGGCTTAGTGAAGTGCTCATTGAGTTCATTATAATTGAACAAACCCGAAGACAATTCAGCACTCTTACCAATACCCAGTGAACGCAGAAACTTCCACGTTTGCGAGGGATTCGAGTTCTGTATAGAGTGGTGAATATGACGCCTTTTAGCGTCCCTGCACATGCGATTGCAACGATTCCGTAACTTTTTATACCTTTCAAAGTAGAACACCGTAGGATTACTCTTATATTTGCGTTTTGCTTTATCACGCAAATTCATAGATTCACGTATTTCAGTAGACAGCCAAGGAGCAGGAAAATGTTTTACCCTAACTCGCCTAAGTGGGGCATGTTTGTCATACAATGCAAGAATAGACTGAGTGAAATTATTGACCATAATGTCAACATCAGTACCGTCAAAAATAGGCGACCAGTCAATATGAGAAGCATCAACGTGTAGAGCTTCAATGTCTATTGTTTTGAAACTACGTAACATAAGGAATTTAGCTCGTAGCCTAGGAGGACGTAACTTGTATGACAAAAAAATTAGATCGTGATACGAGAAAGGTGCATTGAATTGGCCGTGATGGGCGACCTTCGAAGTATCAGAGACAATTATTAGATCTAACAGAGATGGAGTACAGTCCGGAGCTTGATGAGTTACAGAAAGCGGAAGAGTGCGAAGGTTTGTTGAAGTCAGAACATTCAAAAGATTTTTACTACGAATATCATTTTTGACTAGGCAAGTATTAAAATCCCCGAGTATAAGCGAATAATCATATTCTGGCAAAAACCTATCCAGCAATTGTTCAAAAGATGCAAAGTAATCAATATCACGCGAAGGAACGTAGACAACACCCAAAAGCACCTTTGAACAATTTACCGAAACCTCAATGAAAAGATGCTCAGCAGATCTAGAGTACACAGCAGGTGATTCACTTATGATCTTAAAGGGAATCTAGCCCAAGTTAAGCGTGAAGCCTGTATTATGGGTACTAAACAACATACTTAAACATTACTTACGTAAAATTTTCAAATATTAAAAATTGACGACCCATTTGGTGTTGCGGTTGAGAGGTCGGCTGCAACACTAAAGGGTTCCGGGTTCGATCCCCGGGCAGTACAAGCATTTTTATGCATCAGCATGTTTGTTTGTAATGGTCTGGGTGTTTCCTATGTATTATATGTGTGTATTTACAAAAAAAAAGTATGTTTATCCGTTGTTAAGTACCCATAATACGGGCTTCACGCTTAACTTGGGGTTAGATGACGCTGTGTGAATGTCAGCAGATATTTATTTAATATTGTGACATTACAATGGTAAATATAGTAGTAATCGCCTAAACCCATTCGAAAATAAATCCAAATAAGTAAGAATAAAAGTATTTCATTTAGATAGGTAAGTCTTCCCATACCCTGGTCCATCCATATCCTCATCCAGCCATTGTGGGCGATCTCTCGTAAGTCTTCTGTCCATTGGGCCGTAGGGCTACTCTACGCTTGCCAAGACCGGGTCTTCATAGCAGAACTTGTCTGCTCCAACGACAATTAGTGTTTTTATGTTATAACTGAACGGGCGGTCAGTGCGCTCACCTGGTGGTCAGTGAAATGTCTATACAGATGCAGTGTTAAAAAAAATACGGTAGGTACTTCTTATATTCCCTTAACCCTGCTCTGCGCCCGTCACCCTAGACGACAGATTTTAGGTCATTTATACCCAGCTATTTTTGGAGTTCTGCGTTGTTCTGATTTGATCCTTGAGGGAATCCTTCAATGTAGTTCGCTCTATTGACGGTTGTGTTGCTTTGAGCTTGTGAACAAATGCGGCAATATGTCTTGTCCATGTCTATGTTAGAACAGCTTAGACGTATTGCTCAAAGCCATAATTATCTCATTCTACAACTAGACAAAATGATATCTTATGTGAAATTTTATTATATTATGTGAGACTTCATAATATTTTTACACAGCAGGGCCACATAGATAAACAATAAACTAACTTTATGCACAATCTCACTCAAAAAGTGTCCGTCATTTGGACAGACTTTTAATTCATAATCGCGTTGCTTGCTAGTCGCTACATGTCATAGTGACATAGTATTGTGCTCGTGCTTTTGATTTTGTATTCTTTCAATGACGCATTAAGGTCGAAAGTGAAATGAATGATGTAATATTATAAATATAACAATAAATATACGTATTTTGGTTGACATTACTTCGGGATTATGCATCTAGTTAGTTCATTCTTTATCTAAGCAGGGCCAACATAAATTAAAACTGCATCGTCATTTTACTAGGTGGTAGACTAGAGTCTACTACTGAGTCGTCTAGGTAGGTACCACCCACAGATTTCCCAATACAGGAGATGGGTCAAGCCGCGTTTAAAGTGCGACAAATGTAAGCTCAACGAGCATACACTGGTTGCCAGTTTACGCTCTGTGAGACGAGCCAAGACGCACGAATATTAGAAGAAATTACCGTTTTTTCCAAAATCCTGTGCAATTGTAACATGGCATTATCGCAATGAATCAGTAAATTTACCAACAAATATATTAACTTTTCACAGGTAAGAACCGAAAAGAAATTGCACACTGGGACTGCCTATAAACTTGGCGGCTTGTCCAGTCTAATTGTATATTCGGATGTCTGTGGTTGGTACCACAAACCGCTCTGTCATGGTCTGGCGTATCACTTACCATCAGGTGAGCGTCCAGACCGTCCAGACCGTGTACACTTATAGCATATACGGTTATATATATATATTACCGTATATATTATATATAATATATATATATATATCTGCTATATTACGTTACGAAAAAATAAAATACAAACAATTGTTAAAATGTTGTGCGCAATCCATGGCAAGACAATACATTATCAACCTATGATCCAAGATAATCCAGTTTTTGTCGAGACGTGTGGTCCCGCAAACCCGTAGCTCGCTATAGAACTTTCCCTACGATTACAGCCAAGTCCTCTGGCGTGCTATTTTTTAACAATGCCCACTTTAAACGAGCGTTTACAGGTTCAGTGTAACCGCTCAGTTTCAAATACGTGTCCGTTCCCCCAGCAAGTGCACCTTGTTTTAGAGCGTTGGTTTAGATCATAGCGTGATCCCAGGGTCGATATTTTTTGTAGTAGCGACCCGCCCCTGCTTCGCACAGATGCAATGGTGATATTCGTAATAGGCACGATCGCAATTTTTGAATCTGTAATATCTTCGAAATTATTCATTTAAATCACATATGGTAAGGGGTCATACAGAATTACAAATCTACATTAAATCAACAATGTATTAAAGATATTTAATTGAATAATTATTAATGCTGTATTGGTTGAAGCGTTTCGGGAGCCATTATTTGTCGATAAAAGTAATGACAGAAAAATGTTTTGGATATCCATAAAAGATAAACATATACCATCGCGGAGTTTTCTTTAGACCTTTTTAATGTATACAGTGCCTAGTACACTATTTTGATTAATCTTGTAGGATACTACACGCAGTGCGGATAATATATAAAATATTATCCGCACTGCGTGTAGCTTTGTCCCTCTTTCAGATAAGCCATCTACGGAAGATCAGTGTCTTTATATGTTTTCATGCCGCGACACCATGCCTTTTCGGTGCCTCCTTTTTCACTGTATAACAACTGTTATATTATTATTTTTTGTAAACCTGGTGCATCGAACAATTTTTTTTTCTTTTTTTTAACATCTAATGACAATAAGATTATTATAAATTAATTTTGCGCTATAAAAGATACATCGTACTTTTAAATACATGCGTACTTCATTGAGACTCTGAATGTCACTTTAATAAAAAAGAAATGCATGCATTGAATTGATGGATTGTTTTTAAATTAATCAAAACAGTATCAAAATTATTTGAATTATAAGTGGTATGCGCAAGTAACATGTTCGCGAGGAAACATCCGAAAAAAGAGAAAATGACATATCTTGGTGACAATGCCGGTGAATGTAACAAACATCCGCTTTCACTTGTTTTAACTGCTAAGCTTTTGAATATAAGTTTTTCTCTGCCTACCTAGGCTTCTCGGGTCAAATAAATGCCTAAGGGGGACCATGTATTGGGTCATCTGCACACATTCACACAGCGCCATCTAGTCCCAAGTTAAGCGTGAAGCCTGACCAGCATCATGGGGCATCCAGCCTCCACCGGGAACCTTTCACAAAAACAACCTTTAATATATTATATAATATATATATAATATATAATATATATATTATATATATATATATATATGTGTGTGTGTGTATCCCTTGTTTAGTGCCCATGTTTCATACTAAATGATTCATTTGGAACTAGATGGCGCTGCGGAAATGTCAGTGGATATCTATTCATATTTATTTAAAACATTGCAAACAAACGTGATGAAGATTTGTTGCAATTTGTCGTCGGTATTCTTTATGGATACTTTAAATAATTTACTGGGACGTCGACGACTGAGTGTACAGTTATTAGGCCCATTATGCAAAAATGGAGGGTACCCGCTCGCCTAACATTGGGGTTGGTACGGTAACAACTTGGGCAGTTTTTATGGGAAAATGCTTTAGTTAAACACATTATAGAAAATTTTCAAAATTTTATGATTACGTAGAGTCTTTGGTATGGACTGTTGCCTTCCGATCTGGACGGTGCAGGTTCAAATCCCGCCACATACTAATGTGTTTTCGGAATTCCGAAATTGTACTTACGTTTATCCGACGCTCTTATGGAGAAGTTAAACATTGTTAGGAAATCTGCGCACACCTACAAAGAGATTCACATCACGTTGTGCGTGAAGTCAGCCAATTTGCACTGGGCCCACGAATACCCCTATCTATTGCTCTCGCCCTACTTATTTGTTGATGGTACCATCAATAGCCCTTGGGACCGTGTAAAGGGTTATGGCCCTATTACTCCATAGCCACACTGTGAGAGCCTGTGCGCTACCGTGAGACGTAACGCTACGTGTTTGATTGATCAATATATTTATTGTAAAAACCAATGTTACAACCAAATTTCACGGTACACTGAGCTCTTAAACGGTCCGTATTTCAGCCAAGGAATCGTTGTCGACCCGAAATACAATACGAAGAATACATGCGCGCTGCGCCTTAAATTGAACTACAACAAAAGACCTCTAAGCGAAAAGAAAATTCAGCTATTCACTCGAACGCCACGAAAATGTATGTTTAAAGGATGTATGAAATGTGATAAGGTTGACCAAGACTACGAAATATTATGGATATTCCTATGCTACAATTTTTTATGTAAACATCTTATATTTCGAAGGCTGGCAGATGAGATGTGTCACCTGGTGGTTATTGATATCGCCAAAGTTATGTTTGTCCTAATAACTGAAAGAAAGAAAAAAATATTTGTTTAAATTCGTTATGTTTCATCTGTCCTTGGCTATGGGTTAATGATTTGGGGAAACTCACCTGAATCCGAAAGAGCATTCAAGCTACAAAAAAAATGTATACGTGCTATCTGTAATGCATGGGCCCGAGATTCTTGTAAGCCCTTGTTCAAACAACTTAATATCCTTCCATTGCCATGCATGTGTATTAGAGATCTTTGTGTGTTTGTTAAATTCCATCCCGACCTTTTTAAAAAACGTATTGAATGTCGTACAAGGACCCAAAGAAACATTTATAATAAATTGTTAGAAAAACCAACATGTCACACTAACATTAACGAAAAAAACGTGTTTAACATGTGTTTAATGGTATATAATAAGTTGGCCCAATATCAAAGAAATGCAATACACCAATAAGTTTAAATTAAAATTATGTAATTTTTAAGTGAAAACCGGTGCTACATTGTAAAGGACTATTTGAATTATTAATACTTATGGATGATTATTGTTAAACACATTTATTTTACTTCATGACATTTTAAACAATTATCAATGTTATTCTCCAAATTGTTGGCTTTTGTGTTTTTGTATTTAATTTATATTTATTCAACTAAAACTGTAAATCGTCAGACATATTTTAATATTTGCACGCCTGTACACAGGCTGAATACATGCTCGATAATTATTATGTACGAACTATATTTTCCTTTGTTTTCTGGCAAATAAATAAATAAATCTGTTACAGATACTTTTGAATCGTCAATTGTTATTATTATCATATTTTTTTGTGACTCTACCACTGGTTCGGAATAAGTAAGATCTTCGAGAAGAGCCGGCAAGAAACTCGAGTTACTCTTTTTATATCAGTGGTAACAGAGTTTTGTCATATACCTACACATAGCTTTACAATAATTTATTACAATAACTCGGCTAGTCAATTTATTCGTGAATGATTTTTTCATAATAATTGTTCAGTGTTTATTTTATAAACAATTTCGTTCCAAATATTTATCATGGATTGGTTACCATACTAGAACGGCACGCGTAGGAAAAGAAACATGGAGTACCGTTTTTATTTACGCCTTTTATTCAAGTTCGAGTGAAGTATCGAACTTTATTTAGATTGTAATTTCATGATAATATGTCCCATATCGATAAGTAAAGTTTTATTTTAGGCAAACTTAGTGAGGCCAGTGGCGTGGCATCATCAGCTCATTTAACGTCCGCACCGAGGGGCGCGAGCTTACCCGTATAGGGTTGGTTGAGGTTTCCTTACGATGTTTTCCTTCACCGTAAGAGCGTCGGATAACGTACATATAATTTCGAAATCACATTAGTAAGTGGCGGGATTTGAAACTTAGTTAGCTCTCCTGATTGGAGGGCAACAGTCATCCCAGTCACACCATTGGGCCACCGATGCTCTCACGACGCTCTTTGCACGCTAATATTTTTTCAATAAAAAGGTGTTAAATTCTAAACATTGGTTTGTATCATGAATAATTTCGCAAGTTCACGGGCCGAATTCCGTTGAGGGCTGAAAAAACGAAATTAAAATTCCAACCGGTGCAAATAATTTCACGAGTTGTTACGTGCACTCTATAGGATGCTTTCAAAATTTATTTTAATTTATATTTTTCTTTAATTAAATAAGACACGGCCGATGTACCTCGACCGTGACGTGACTGTGGAGAGGGCGGACCATTAGACGATGGGGTGTGGTGCCAGTGTCAGCAGGGGACCCGTTTTTCACTTGTGAAATTTTGACTGCTCAGGAAAGCCCCACTTAACCATACAGCAGTCACATGATCGTAAGGGCTTCAGTGATTTTCAGATTGGTCACTCAGTTATGAAGCATTGTTTTATTGTTTCCCCAAACCTCCTTTTTAAAATATATTTTTTTGAGCGCTTTTGATGTCCTGTTTCTTATTGGATGCCTAAGAGGTGGGATACAATGGTAGTGCTGTAATTTAGATAAGTAAATAAATTTTGATTTGATTGCATCAGCCAACTTATGAGCGCTGGTATCTCATTGATATGGACTGTTGCCTTCCGATCTGATGGATGCATGTTCAAATCACACCACGTATCAATGTATTATCGAATTTTTATCCGAAATGTTTATCCAACGCTCATACGTTGAAGGAAAACTTTGTGAGGAAACCTGTGCACGCCTGCGAAGAGATTCAAAGGTTGAGCGTTCTTTCTTTCGTTATTTTATTGTAGGACACATACCTAAGTCGTTGATCACCATTCCGCATTGAGCCACGTGGTGGGTTACGTCCGAATCGTTCTATGGCATTGCTGTGTGGAAAGGCCTGTTCTCTCCAGTGGGACAATATAGGCTGATGATGACTGACTTGAATAAATTAAAAACCTTTTTTTAATATCTCATAGTATGTAACTTTTAAGCAAGTAGATACTATGGTCCAGCATAATAATATTTACTTTCTTTAGATTAAGGTTTCAAGAAATTATTCACATATGAATTTACATGTACAGAATTAATTATAAGTAACTTAAATTGTGATTGTGAATTACAATCCATTACAATAATTATAGTCATAAAAAATTAATATTCCAAAATTTAAAAACGCTAGCAATAACGCCCTACATCTCCCGCCTTCTAAACAGGGACTGAAAGGAAGGAAAGTGCTTCAAAATAGCCCGTAGGTAAGTGTAAATATTAGGTGTCTTATTTAATTTTTCCAAAGCCGAGTGGCTCTTGTCAGGGTGAATCTAAAAGTTGTTTACTTACAATTAAGCTCGAATTTCATCAACGTTACAATAAAGCGTTAGTTTAGGTTTTTAACCGCTAAAAATTGTTACACAATACAAAGTCCGTTGCTTCTGTTTTTTTTGTTACAAAGTGTACAGGAAGGTCAGGATGCTCATTTGATGGTAAGTGATACGCCTGACCATGACAGAGTAGCATTGATTGAGACCTAATAGACAAGTATACGGTATCCTCTTACGGTGAATGAAAACATCGTGAGGAAACCTGCGCACGCCTGCGAAGAGATCCAAAGGTTGTGCGTGAAGTCGTCCAACCCGCAATGGGCCCGCGTGGACGACTAAGGCCTAATCACCCTATGCGGGTAGGCTCGCACCCCTCGGTGGGGACGTTTAATGAGCTGATGATGATGAGACAAGTATATACCAACTGATATATCTGACTGCAGTGTTCAAAAAGTGTGTATAAGTATATAAAGAGTTTGTCTTAATTAATGTTGAACATGTTTCCCCAAAATGCAACGGTTGGGACCTCGTAGAAACACCTCCGTTTGGGTGAAGAGCGGCCTCCGAGTGGTGATATCCCCTGGTCGGTCTAAAAAAATATTAACTGACTGCGGGCTGGTGTTGGTCATCCACATCAAACGCTCGGAAGCTATCTGAATCCAACGGCCACCCGCAACCTTCCTCAGGTCATCTGTCCATCTTGTCCATCCGTCCCACCCTGCGCTTGCCTGTACGCGGTCTCCATTCGAGAACCTTTCGGCCCCAACGGCCATCGGTTCTTCGGTGTTGGTCGGTGCCGTGAAAATCTGGTAAGATGGGGATATTTAAGAAAAAGTTTGTGTGACTGTGCCCCTCGGACAATGTAACACCTTCTGTGTTGCCCGAACTGACCATTTTTGTGCAGTTTCCGGGACCTCTGTATATAAAATGAAAGGGCGATCAAAGTGGGGCGAATATCGTTCGCAAAATCGTAATTCAACTTGTGAATCTGTATCGACTCGATAAGAAGAAGAAAACAAAACTACAGAACCATTTTTTGAATTAAAGAAACTAATGTTTGATCTGCTTTTTTAATATCAATTAAATTAACTGTTATTTAATGTTCATGGGTGCTTTTTAAAATATTTATTAATAAAATAAATATCCACTGACATTCACACAGCGCCATCTAGCCCCAAGTGTGGGTACTAAACAACAGATAAACATACTTATATATTTTTTTTTGTAAATACATGCATATTTTACATAGGAAACACGCAGATCAATACAAACAGATATGTTTATGCACACACATGTTTTTAAAACCCGGGGATAGAACCCAGAACCCTTCGTGTAGTAGCCGACGTATCGACCATTACACCACATGGTCGTCGTTATTGTATAAATTGCTGCTTTTGACATTGACCTTTTAAATATTACAAATGCAATCGATAACAGCCACTACAAATATAATAATGTTTGAAATAATTTTGTTTATTTTCCTCTTTCTATATAATTATCTGGTAAATTCGATAGCAGCATACCTTGTTGCTGTTGTATGTTTATTTATTTGCAAAATAAATTGGTAATGTTAATTACTTAGATAATGGTAGCGATATTTGAATTTTTCTTGTTTAATAAATGCTTAACTGATATGGGATTAAAGATGACACTCCACGAGTTTAAAACATTTAAAAAGACACTATCAAATATTATTTATAAACTCAATTTAGACCCATTGATATATCAGGTATGTCATCATGCCCCCGTTATCATATTCACAGCAAATAATTTAAAAAAACGTTGGAAATTGACCTTTGGTTAAAATAATTCGGTAGATTTATTTTTAGATATTTGATTTGTAGACCCTCCATCTTGCGCCTAATACAATTTGTTTGGCTACTTAAACACTGACAAATTTTCTAAGGGTGACTGTACCGTGAACCATGTTTAGAACTGTCTAGGTAATAAATTCAATGCGCCAACGAGATCTCGTAATGTACAATAAAATGTACCGGGTTGAATGTGAAATTTTAAAACTAGCTCTGCTCCATTTTTCGAATGAAGTGTGCGAAGTGAGCTGAATATAAATTAATACCTCATGTAATAGCCCAGGCGAGATTAATTCTGTATCTGGGAAACCTTTTACATTTTTATGCTTTATTTATAAAGGTACAGTCGACTTACCCCTTAAGAACATTTTAACATTTGTGACCAGTTTTGAGATTTTTTACGTTATTAAAATAAGTAAGATGTGAATTCAGGACCAATAAAATAAAATAACAGTTACTTCAATATAAATAATGAATTATGTAAAGTCACCTACGTCCAGCAGTGCGGTAGATTGAAGAGATAAAATCAAAAGAAATCAAAACTAAAAAACCAATTCAAGTATAAAAATAATTACCTGTCCGATAAGAAAAAAGGAGTAAGAAGAAAGAAAAGAAGAAAAACCTTTATTAACCGTACACAAGAATACACACAGATAAAGAAATATAGTATTAAAAAACAGAAATAACAAAATCAGAAGACATGAAAAAGAGATTAGAAAATTAAACCATAATTAAATTGTTACTTGTACTGCCAAAAAGTCCTCCGTCAGTAAAGCTGCTGTGGCGCTATACGCCGCTGTAGCACTGGTATTCTGGTGTAACTTCTTGAGTGGACGGTTTCCATCCTAGTGACTGCTAGCGCTAGTAAACTAGACAGGTCTAAAGCCAGCACAGTGGGCACAACAGAGGCGATCATTCTCACTTAGCTTATACTCCAACCTCCAACGCGATTCTGCCGCGCTAAAATGTACATCTTTGAAATTCATTTTATATGTACTGTTATATCTATTAATGACTTTATTTCCATGCCTTCAAGATTCAAATTTAAATAGTATGGTGTAAATATATTTCTGTTATGAATAACATAATTTCTGATTTTGTACCCGGGAGACAGCCAGCATAGCGGTCTATTATCCGTTGAGTGCCTTACTTGAGAACCAATTTCGGAGCTAGTGCCCAAATCTGAGGTGCACTGTCTCTACGGACGAGTAGACCGCTTGTAGGGAAAATCTTTCAGCCTTGTAGGTGAGATCAGGTCCCCAATAATAATAAATATCTACAGACACACCCAACGCCATCTTGACCTAAGTTAAACGTAAAGCATGTATTATGGGTACTAAACAACGGATAAACATACTTGTATACATTTTTGTTAATGACTATTATACTAGAAAACACCCAGACTGTACTGCCCGGGGATCGAACCCGGAACTCTTGTGTAGTAGTCGACGTCTCAACCGCTACACTAAATGGGTCGTTGAATCAACTTATTTTAAAATGAGTTTTGACTGTAAAAATTTATACTTGAATTACCTTATTAAGGGATCAGCGTCAACATGGCTAAATATAAGTCCCAGCCATAATACTAGTGTGCTAGCTCAAAATAGAGCTGGCTCTAACAGCGTTCCGTGTTCTCCTGAGACGTAGCCCGCCGCGTACAAGCGCTATTGCCGCTCCGATATCTGTTTGCAGGTGACGACATAGTTCAGCAGTTATCAGTATAACAACTTTAATAACTTTAACTTTGATTTTTGACATTCATCATCAGCAAGCGCCGTGTAGGATGGCCGCCAACATGACGGATCGATGACCTAAGATTGCGGGCAGTGGCGCGCGCAGAGTTTAAGAGTACGGTATGCAAAATGTGTGACACTAATCCCAAAAACAATAAATAATTTACATCATCATCATCATTACAGCCTAATTATGTCCACTGCTGAATGAAGGCCTCCCCTAATGATTTCCACGCGGGCCGATCCCTAGCAGTTGACATCCATCTGCTACCCGCCACCTTAACCAGATCATCCGTCTATCTGGTTAGGGGTCGGCCTACGCTTTGCTTTCCGTTACGTGGACGCCACTCGAGAACCTTTTCGCCCCATCGGTCATCGGTTCTACGCACTATGTGCCCTGCCCACTGCCACTTCAACTTGCAAATCCTCTGGGCTATGTCGGTCACCCTAGTTCTCCTACGAATATCCTCGTTTCGGATTTTATCGCGTAGGGAAACACCTAACATAGCCCTCTCCATAGCACGCTGAGCAACCTTGAGTCTATTCAAGAGGCCCTTGGTGGGCGACCAAGTTTCGATACCGTATGTCATAAATAATTTACATTTTTGTCAAATTGACTGCTGATGATGACAGCAGATCATATATGGTTTCAAATCTGTAGAGGAAAATGGGTGAATAAGTGGTATCGTTTTTTCCATGTTGTCTGGACGCACTGGGTAGGCACTGCTTATTTGCATATATGGAGTGCACGCCACTGGTTGCGGGTGGCCGCTGGATGCAAACAGCTTCCGATCGATGGGAGTGAAAGTTATTGAGCGTGGTCTATGTTCAGCAGCGGACATCATAAGCTATATGGTATGACGTGTGCACGAACTTTCCGCCATAACATGGGTAAGGGGAGGTTGGGACGTAAACCACACGCGAACTCTATACAGATTGGTGGATGTGAGACTATCCTAAGATTGTCGCTGGGACCAACGGCTTGATATGCCCTTCAAAGCATAAACATTTTTTCGGACTATTAGGTAATTAAGCCTGTTATGCGCTATATAAGTCTAGATTCCCAAATTTATTTCCAACAAATACTTTTTGTTTTGGTCTAATATCGGAAATCTAACATCTGTCGTCTCGGGTGACGGGCGCAGAGCAGTGCTGATAGAAAATAATGACTACCTACTGTTATTGCTTTCCTTCAAGACTGCTTCTCTCATGGTCAGACGTATCACTTACCACCAGCTGGGTAGACTGGCCGTCCCGTTCATTTAAGACAAAAAATGAAATTGCACGGCAATTTCCTTGCCCTATTCATATTTTTGGCGCAGTATTTAAGCATGTTTTCCATAGCCAAGTGTGTGTTTTATATCAGTTATCACTTACATACTTAGTTATTCGTCGTACCCACCTAATTTTAAGGACAGAGCCACCTAAATAATAATTCACCAATATCTAATTCTTGACAAATCAATAATGTACTGTTTTTGCTCCTCTGTGGCACTGGTTAAGCACTCTCTGTACTAGGCTAACGCATTGAGATGAACTATCGTCGCTAGATCTGTTCTTATAGTTAAATTTATATCCCTACCTTGCATTTCGGCCGTCGTGTGTGCTATATACGAGGAATATTAGCTTGCTTGCAAAGTTATTGCTTGTGAACGTTATCCGTGCATTCTATATTCGAGCAATATAATCCGACCAATTTGTGTTGACCTGTTATGAATCATAGTGAAGTAAAATAAAGTATATTTTCTATGCACTAGATGATGACACCCTATGGTTGCTCTTAAAATATCTTACGTTTTATTTCATAGGTAAACCAGTAAACGGCTCATTTGATGCGACTCTGAAGAAACCACAAATGCGTTGTTAAACTTCTCAGAAAATCTTCTTTCTAATTATTGTTCACCTCATTAGAAAGTACATGAAGAGATAATTTTTATTTACCACTTAAGGGAGAGACTTAAATTTTCTTAAACATTTTTATATACTATTCGAAGATATTCGGGTCAATCCGGAGTTCCCGTTTATTTTTTGTTTGAAACTTACGTTTTGTAAGGCTTCTTCTTATTTTTATCATTTTATGCTTAAAGTTTTAATAACACAATAACAATATTATAAATACGCTTAGATTAAAGCTTATGTTTGGTAAGGCCACTTTTTAGAGGGGATCTCTGAAACAGCAGCCAGTATTGAGCTGGGAAGTGTACATTCCAAATGAGTATAATTTGAACGCGACCATTGCGTTTTATCGTAACATTAAAACTGCCCAGGTATATCAAACCTTAACGGCTTTAAGATATCGGCAACAGCGGATTTACATATTTATATTGATAAGTTAAAAGACGTTATCTAATATGGAGCGAGCTTGCATATAAAAAGTTTATTCACGTTTTTTGCGTGAAAGTTTATAACTTAACTTTAATACAAGTTAACTAGTAGTTACGTAACATAAATTTACATAGCTTTATGGTCAAAATATCGTAATGTATTTAAAAATACAACAACCATTATTTGTGTAAAAAAAAAACAATAATCCAATGTGTTAATTTATTTTCTCTCATGTGTTCTTATGACTTTTTTTTACAGAGTGGGGAAGTCTTCGACTTCCGCGTTAGAAGTTCGAGCGAGAGAAGCGAGAGGTCCCCTCCGACGATGATCATCAGCCTATAACAGCCCACTCCAAGGTATAGGCCTTCCTGCACATTAAAGCTATTGCCTTTGACTTATACCACGTCAAAAATATCCAGTTCCTTACATATTATGTACGGGTCGTAATTAAAGTTAGTGTTATGATTATTGTACTCGGTAAGCAACATTATTTAGTTTGTTTACGCATTATTTATCATCATATTTCATACGAAAACGTAATTTCATATCTTTCTTACCTGGGGTGGAATTTAACTTGCCTATAAATAAAGACGTGCATCAAATGTATAGGATTTTAGACCTTATTATTATAGAGTATTATTGACATTTTCATAACAAAGCTCTAAGGGAAATATCTGTTATTCCTATGACAAATGAGCAAGGATTTATGTTACGCTTGCTTTATAATACTTTTGCAGTGAACGTTCTGTCACAGTTATACTGATCAGTCAATCAATATAATAATTACGGGACTTTGTTTTTTGTCATATTGGATATAAGACTGAATTCAGATTGTGACAATAATAATATCATGATGTGTACACTATTTATAGATAGCTGTCTAGATTTACTAAAAAAATATTTTTGTATCTATGTCTGTATGACAGTAATCTGTCTGTGTACCAAAGTTAAATAAATAAACTAACCAGGTGCACAATCAAGAAGAAATGTCAACCAAGTAATGTCCCGAGCCCCATGACATCATGATCATCAGCTCATTAAACGTCCCCACCGAGGGGCACGAGCCTACCCGTATAGGGTGATTAGGCCTTAGTCGTCCACGCGGGCCCAGTGCGGATTGGACGACTTCACACACAACCTTCGAATCTCTTCGCAGGCGTGCATGAAGGTTTCCTCACGATGTTTTCCTTCACCGTAAGAGCGTCGGATAACGTACATATATTTTCGAAAATTTGAAAATACATTGGTACGTGTCGGGATTTGAACCTCAGCCCTCCCGGTAGGAAGGCGACAGTCCACACCACTGAGCCACCGACGCTCTCATCATCATGACACATACGTATAATAATAATAAGTATTTATGTTCGAACAAATGGATCCATTGTTATTGCACAAGTCACACAACATCAACCATAATAATAAAGTAATCGCAGTAAGGAACCTTAGACTTGGCACGTCTTTGTTTTGATTTCATTACTTTTTAGAGATAATCAAGCAGCTCCATCGAGACTATATGTCAGAAACGAAAAAATATGGCATATATTTTTTTTCAAAAATCCACCCCCAAACCCTTCAAATAGGGGAGGAAGTGTCATATTCGATTTTTCGCAGTTTTAAGGTAGATTTTATTGAAACATGGTATGTTGATAGTAGGTAACCTAGAATAGATTTTAGGCTACTTTTTGTCCCGTTTTCACCCCCCACTTCCCTAAAATGGGGGTCTGAAGTTTGTATGGAACATCCCGCAATTTTTGTAGTACGACGCTGAAATTTGGTATGCGGATTATGTCAGAAACGAAAAAATATGGCATATTTTTTTTTTCAAAAATCCACCCCCAAACCCTTCAGCTCCATCGAGACTTGGCTACATTTTTTACAGAATGTTTTTGGTGGGATTAAATCTTACTCGAACTACACGCTACTTTGCTAAAGGTTAGAAAAATCAGTTTGGCCATAGGTTAATTGCGGCGGTACCTATAAAGTACCAGTACCAATTCTACCACCTAGTTAGTGAGTTATTTTATTTTATAGGAGTCAAAGGTTTACCTATTGGCATGAACTGAGCACTGGAAATGATCGCACAAAACCAAAAATACAAAAGTGTAAACTTTTTATGACCAGAACACTCGGAGGAACGAATATAATTATGTAAACTTCACAATATCATCATCATCAGCTCATTAAACGTCCCCACCGAGGGGCACGAGCCTACCCGTATAGGGTGATTAGGCCTTAGTCGTCCACGCGGGCCCAGTGCGGATTGGACGACTTCACACACAACCTTCGAATCTCTTCGCAGGCGTGCATGAAGGTTTCCTCACGATGTTTTCCTTCACCGTAAGAGCGTCGGATAACGTACATATATTTTCGAAAATTTGAAAATACATTGGTACGTGTCGGGATTTGAACCTCAGCCCTCCCGGTAGGAAGGCGACAGTCCACACCACTGAGCCACCGACGCTCTACTATTACACAATATGTCAATGTCTATTATACGAGTAAGAACAACCAGAAACAGTTTTAAAATCACTTAGTATCTACTTCCATCCAATAGAGTATAATCTGGAATCGTCCTGCTATGCGAACCACTATTTGTATCAAGATAATGAAGGCTTTCGTCAGAGATTTAACATAACCAAACATAACTTCTACAATTGGTTATACATTGCTTGTTTATAACACCTAGTATTATAACTATACAAGATATGCGGGAATGTACGTGTCACACTGCGATACGTTTGGCAAGAATGTGGGAGCATTTTGCTTACGGTGGGTGTTGGTTATGATTTCTATAGTCAAAGTGGAAATAACCGGGATATCGCGCTAGTTACAAGGGTCGGGTGTAAATGTTAACCTTTGGTTATCCCTCGGATAATATTTCGCAGATTTTCGTCGGTTTTTTGTGTGGAAACGTCGACGCGATGGCCGTTGTGGGCTTTGGGTCGGCCATTTAGTCAGTGGTATCGCTTTATGGAACGCTTGTTATGTTTAACGTAAGTAAAGTAATTGGACGAAAACTGTAGTTCAGGAAGCGCTGATAAAATAAGTTGCAAAGGGCGGCGGTGTCTTTTAAAAATATGTTGTAAAGGTACATGGGCGGCGGTGTCATTTACCATCAGATGAGCCGTTTGTTCGTCTGTTCCCTATAAATTTTAGAAAACACTAAATCACTTACTGGGTGCACACTTTAGATGAGCCGTCTGTGCCCTATAAAATTTAAAAAACACTTAACAGGTGGTAGACTTGGTACTGAGTCGTCTGCGGTACCATCGCAGTTAACCCCAATAGCATGAAAACGTTGCTTTCGTGGTCAAGTGCGATCGCTGCGTGGTTTAAGGTTCGAATCCTACAGAAAAACTGTATAGAGAGTCGCGAAATGCATTTCAAATCAGATCAGCTGTAAGTAAGAGTTATAGTTAGGAAAACCCCACTAAGGATAAAATAAAGTACAATTTCAAAATATACATTGCTAATATTTGTACTAACTTACAACTAATTCTTATCTTCCGTATCACGCCGCCAAACTCTGTGCTCACTAGACAACGGAGGCAGTAATAAAAAAGAGGTCATATTATAATATCAAAGTGTTTTATAAGTGGGATTTTCAACTGCTTTTCTCTTTACGTCACAACATCTTGCGAACTGAATCGCAGCGTTCAAAAAGAAATTACAACAACACGTTTTTCACAATGTAGACAAATCTTCAAGATCCAGATTTGGTGCTTTCACCGAGTGTAGTAGCTTTAGATGACTTATAACAAACCAAACGACAACGACACCAAAGTTCAACCGTTAAAGCTTCTTTTACAATGGCAACTTCACTGTCGCAGTCAAGAGTTGCGGCGATTTTTTCTCCTTTTAAATGATGAAGTAAAGTTATGAATTTATGCCGGTCCCTAGACGTCATAGCAATTTCCCCGCTCAAGTGTTTGCCTCGGTAAAGCTTTGAAAGCATTTGGGTTCCGCTGGTAGATTCCGGAGCCGCATTACCCTGGGAGTTACGACTTACTGAATTGCCCATCGGTGGATTATGCCGGGCACGCCTACTCTTTTAGCGTAACATCTCATTTTTTCTGGGCAATTATTAAAAGGAACGCTTTAAGGAACCGCACGGTTTTGGGAAAGTATTGGGTATGGAACTTTTGGAATTACTTACAATAATAGGCATTCTTTCTTTATTATTTAAGAAAATAGAATTAATAAACAAAAAAATCCATGATAATATCAATTTGATCACAGTGAAAACTTGGCTTTATGCTACTAGACATATAGTTAGTAATTAAAACCAAATATGTGTCAATTTTAAATAAATATTATAAATTTTAATAAAATATTGATTCAGTCAACGAAGCCTTTGTATTATTTTGTCATGGATTCTTCTCAGTTAAAGGTACCGTACGAACTATCACCCTTTCACGGTTGAAGTTGCAGACTTCAGTAAACCAACAGTTTTTTTCCTTTTAATCACTTCGGTTATTGCAACATTTTACTACGCAAACCATGTTCTGCTCAGTTTCTTAGTCTAGACCTGTTGACGGATGCGAGGCAAATGTCTTAATTTTTCCATTAAAACTGACCTAATTTTGACATACTTCCATTCGTTGGTTTAAAGCAAAATATGGTTTTGTAGCATAAATTGTTGTGTTGTGTTAAAATGTGAATAAAAGTGAATTTCTTGCTCGATCGAAATCGATTTAGTCTACAGAACCTCATGCCCCATTTTCATATTCTGCAGACAGCCACTTGAACTCCAATGTCAGATTAGAAAACATTGTTAATGTCGCCAAATTTATTGTGAGCCGTCACAACGAATAGTCTGCGAGTTTGACCTGCGCTTATAAGACTTAATCACTTGTTTATTTTGATTAATAAGAAGTTCATGATGTTGAATAGTCATGAATTTTGAGTAAATTGAAGTAGGTAGGACTATATAAGTTATTCATATACCAGGTATATATGTACTAGATATTGTATTTAGTATTTACTTATTAATTCAAATATCCATGCCGGCTAACAGATAGGCCATTCATGACAACAAGTCTAACAATATGATCGTCGTAACAAATACAAAAATAAATTATATTAAAAAATTCAAATCATAAACAATAAATACTAAAATTTATAATTACATTATGTACCCACTCTTTAGAATTCATATTACAGGCCAAATGATTAGTTCGGGGCTTGATAACGCGGATGATGCCGAGGATGTTAATTTAATTATAATGTAACAAATCATGGATTATCGTAAGAAAAACTTATGACGATAATCATGACACAGTTTTGGTATATCGCTTTAACATCGTTGTTTGGCAAAAATATTCAAAATAAAGCTAAAAGCCCAAAACAAAATTCTGCATCACAATTTGCCGGCTGCTTTGAGCCGATCGCAAATAGTGATTATTAATAGGCTTTACTGCGTCTCCATTACGCGAGAGTTCGGCATACGGATCATCCGTTGGAGCTTCATCAAAGCCACATTCACGCTGCAGCGTCGCTGATAATGAATAGGCCCAATTAGCGACAGTCGCTGCCATTTCAACAGCCCCCGGTGGGCGCGGGCGCGTTGGCTCACGACATTTAACGTTTACGCTTAAATTGTTGTCGTGCCGTTCAAATATTATTTTGATTTTTTATTTATCATCATCGTCATCCTATAACGTCCGACTGCAGAAACATTTCTCACAAAGCATGGCTGTGACTTTTAAGGATATTTAATAATTATTGTAAGGTTTGATCCCCGAGCAGTACTTACATTTGTTTGTAATAAAATACACTCACAAAGGGTGCGTGTTCTATCTTAAATATTTATTAAATACAGACAGTATAGTTTTCATAGTGTATGTTCATAGTATGCTCACAGCTTTCGGATGAGATGGCTGCGGGGCAGGGTGTCGTGGGTTCAAACCTCGAAGTGAAAGGTCACATTGTGATATTTTTTCCAGTTTAGTTAGGTAACGACATTGGGTTCGCGTTATGGGTTAAGGCTTGTGCCTTGTAGTGACCTGTTATAGGCTAATTATGATGAAGAAACGAAACTGAATGAAGTAATTGTATGTTGAATTTATTTATAAAGTTAATATAAAAAATAAAACCAATGTTTTGAAACAGTGGAACCAAGCTCATGCTTCCAGACAGCTGAATGGGGAGTAAAAATGTTAGACGCATTCGTGACAGTACCCAGACGCATTAGCCCTTCGTGAGGTGGCCCTAATTGGGTGTTGAGGAATTCTCCACACGCGGGGAGGTACTCGTGGGGTCTACGTCGAGTAAAATATATTTTTTCACCAACTATTTCAGTTCATTAAGGTCAGCAAGTTCAAGTGGCAGTGAGCTGGGGAAAAAGTCTGTCCATGGGGCGTTAGGATTAGAAACGCCAAGTCCAGCAGTAGGCTGGACAAGATAATTTATTTGCACTATGATAATATATGAGCGTCTGTGGCTGAATGGTATGGACTATTGCCCTTCTACCAGGAGGGCTGAGGTTCAAATCCCGCCACGTACCAATGAGTTAAAGAAATTTTTTTTTAATTATATGTACGTTATCCGATGCTCTTACGGTGAAGGAAAACATCGTGAAGAAACCTGCGCACGCCAGCGAAGAAATTCAATGGTTGCGCGTGAATTCCAACGCGCACTGGGCCCGCGTGGACGACTAACGCCTAATCACCCTATACGTGTAGGTTCGTACACTTCGATGGGGACGATTAATGAGCTGATGATAATGATGATAATATGTATAAAAGTAGAGATTATATGTCATCAGTGCGTGCATTGTGAAGACTCGAATTACGACCCAATTGGGTCTTCTTTTATTTAGCGCAACAACGAACTTATCACATCGTTTCGTGTGTGTGCTTATTAATTTTAATCAAATATGCCATCGCAAAATAGAACAATGTATCTATGTTTTTTTTAATGTTATAAGTTATAAGTGTACAGAACGGTTTGGACGTTCACCTGATGGTAAGTGATACGTCAGACCATGCCAGAGTGGCATTAAAGGAGACCAACAACTGATCGACAGTTATTATTCTCCATCAATGCCGCACTGCGCCCGTCACCCGAGACCACAGATGTTAGGTCTCTTATACCCGGTAATTTTTGTATGCTGCTACTGTAACCCGGAACCCTTGGTGTAATAGCCAACGTCTCAACCATTACACCAGATAGGTCGACAGAAATCGCACAAACCGACATTCGCTATGCGGTCTCTCCACGGGATTTGAATACAGAGCCCGTATCACGCAACGATCTGAAACCAACGCCTAACGCACTAGACCACGAAGGCCTGTTCCTTTCAGTGCTTCAGCTATTACACCAAGGGTTCCGGGTTCGATCCCTAGGCAGTGCAAACATTTATGTGTAACTTGTCTGATTGTATTGGTCTGGGTGTTTTCTATGTATAATGTTTATATTTGCAACAAAAAAAATATAAATATGTTTATCAGTTGTTTAGTGCTCATACTACATGTTTCATGCTTAACTTGGGGCTAAATGGCGCTGTGTGAATGACAGTGGATATTTATTTAAAATATAAAAGTAATAAATAAATTTTCGAACTATAACTATAAAAGTATGAGTAAACTTCACAAAACAACGAAACGCAACAACATGTATACACAATGAAAAACAAAACGCAACACCTGTCACCCGCGACGGGCTACATGAGGATATTGAAATAGTTGTTTTCCACTTTCGGACCGCCAACGGCCGGTTACCGGTGAACCGCAAACTAATACCGGTTGACAGGGGCCAACAGCTCAGCCGACTGACGTCAAACAATACACTCTTGGGTTGTACCCATAAATATCGATAATTTGAATATCCACTGACTTTCACACAGCGCCATCTAATCCCAAACTAAACTAAACAAAATATTTATTTGTTTTCCTATTTTTCTTGCATTATATTTATTTTTATAACCTTACTTATTTTTCGTCTTCTTTATCCTAAGGTTACCGTAGAGATCGCTTGTAGCGATAAGGCCGCCTTTGCCAACTGTATTGGTTTTAATGTTTTTGTGTTTGTATTTAATTCATTGTGAGCAATAAAGAGTCAGTCTATCTATCTAAACATTAACCTGTAATATGAGTACTAAACAACGGCTAAACATACTTATATCACAGATAAAATAAGTATACTAATTTTCCAATTTTTTTAAATACATACAAATGATACATAGGACAACATCCAGACTAATACAGACAGTTACAAGCACACAAATGTTTGTACTGCTCGGGGAACTTGGAACCCTTTGTTATATGTTTTTATGTCATAAACGGCCCGGTCAATTCGCTCACCTGGTTGTAAGTGACACGCCTGACCATGAAAGATGAAATGTAGCTGAAAATTAATAATTACTGATATTATCTTCCGCTCACCTTGCCCTGCGCCCGTCTTTCGAGACGACAGATTCTTATCAACTCGAAACACAGATGTGCAAAACACTCCTTTTTCACGTGCCTAGTATAATGTACATAGTCACTGTGTCATTGATAATAAATCTGTAATATAATGTAGATAGTCACTGTGTCATTGAAAGAAAGAAGAAAAAGAAAAAAACTTTATTTGACAATAAAAGAAAACACTATATCTACCAACATCAGATAAAACTTATTATAAAAAGGACAACGTTACAAAAGAAGAGAAATAGCAAGAAACGGAAAAGTTATACAATGAATAGGTACATAAAGGTGAAAAATATATAACAAAATAGAAAAGAACGTTGATAAATGCAGTATCTTCCCGTGTCAAAAAGCACCCTGCCTCAGCAATGGCTGCCTTGCGTTGTTAAGGATTAACACACGGCAGCGCTGATTTTCTAGCAGGACCTTTTTGACGACGAGCCTAGGATGGAATCAATATTTCAGAATTAAGAAAATAATATAGTATATAAAGATAAATAGAGCGTCGGTGGCTCAATGGTGTGGACTGTCGCCTTCCTACCGGGAGGGCTGAGGTTCAAATCCCGACATGTACCAATGTGTTTTCGAATTTTCGAAAATATATGTACGTAATCCGATGCTCTTACGGTGAAGGAAAACATCGTGAGGAAACCTT
Organism: Leucinodes orbonalis; assembly: GCA_019425675.1. Classification (NCBI taxonomy): domain Eukaryota; kingdom Metazoa; phylum Arthropoda; class Insecta; order Lepidoptera; family Crambidae; genus Leucinodes; species Leucinodes orbonalis. The sequence continues at coordinate 53,654 of PQWD01000771.1, forward strand.
CATGCACGCCTGCGAAGAGATTCAAAGGTTGTGTGTGAAGTCGTCCAATCCCGCACTGGGCCCGCGTGGACGACTATGGCCTAATCACCCTATACGGGTAGGCTCGTGCCCCTCGGTGGGGACGTTTAATGAGCTGATGATGATGAAGATAAATATTTCGCTACATAAAATAAAACACATGAAACAATAACAGATAAATATAATTACTTAAATAAACACTTTAAATTACAATATCAACAAGATACATAATAATACTCAAAGTTAAAACACAACTATAATAATATTTAATAAAAATGTTTGAACTTGGCTGTATTATTGTGACTGATTTGATTTAATCTTTGACTCTGTGAAAAAAGTCACTTGATAATGTCAAAGTCAAAGTCAAAAACATTTATTTCAAATTAGGCTTACAAAAAGCACTTATGAACGTCAAGAAATATACAAAAATATAATAAAAAACGATTTAAATACTGAACTAAAAATATGAGTTTTGATGCTTTGAAAAAAAAAGCGCTTCAGTGGTTTGGCCTGTTGATATCTAGATAGCGTAGTTGATACCAATGACCGAACCTTCTGGAACCTGGTTCGCATCGTTGGGCCTCCCTGGCGGAACAAATTGACGTAGCTTATTGGAAAACACATTCACACAGCAATGAGGACCCGTTATCGATATACATTTTATCGAGTGTTACACATCACTAGTGTAATGGATTAAACAGCTGTGCTGTACATTACCGCTAATTCACTGTGTGATCCGTTGGAATTTGAACCAAATATTTATATAAATTTATTGAACGAAAATATATTCAGTACAAGAATTATGTTATTGTGAATTATTACATGTAGTATCAAAGGATTTTGCCTTTGTAATTGGTGATTATTCATTCATTTACGTGAGCGGGTTATTGAAAATTCCCAAGAGAATTTATGATAACATTCGCATAAACTTCTCATTACTTTTGTTATGGATAAGGTAAGTATTAATATAGGTAAATAATATGTATGTATGACTTATTACACAGATGCGATGGCTGTTGACACTAAATGGCGCTATGAATTACAACAGTATAGTTACAGGACAATACGTAACACTTATTCCAAATACAATGAACGGCTTCGACCGAAACTGTTTCTATCCGAGCGTACCCTGAGGTGCTTAGTTCGAATCGGGGCCACAATTCCGACAATTTGAAAATGTAGTAATAGGATCGTTATATCTCAAGAGTAAGATGTTGCACTGAATCTGTTTTATTGTAGATTCAAATCCACCCATCGACAATTAATTCTACTATACATTACCAATTTAAACCATTTAGATTCAAGTTGTACTTTCTCTCTCTCTTCCTTCAAACTTCTGCAGTACGCTGCTAAACATAGGTCTCCACAATTTTGCACCAGATATCCCGGGCCACCGCTTTCCTCATCCAGCCTCCAGGCGTCGGTCTATCGGGTCGGAGGGCGTCCTACGCTACGCTTGCCAAGACGCCTGTGGTCTCCACTCCAGAACTCGTCTACAGATCTCGCCAAACTTTATTGCCGCTCTGAATATAGTCGCAAGTGCTTACTGCGCAGGTATATTCAAGTACAAAGTATGAATTTTGTAAACTGCGCATCGTCTTGTGCGAAGTTCGGAGCGGCCAAAAGTTTGGCGAGACCTATACTCCAATGGCTATCGGTTCTGCGACATGCGAGACCGGCCGTCTGTCACTTTAACATGTTAATCGGCGGGATATGTCGGTAACTTTAGTTCTCTTGCGCACAAAAACATTTCTGATTCAAAAGTGGTACAATCAATCAATCAGCCAACATTCGTCCACTGCTGAACATAGGCCTCCCCCATAGAGCGCCAACCATCCCGATCCTGAGCAGCCAGCATCCATCCTCCGCCGGCAACCCTTCGCAAGTCATCAGACCACCGCGCCACAGGACGTCCCACACTACGCTTGCCCAAAAGAGGTCTCCACTCCAATACGTTCCGGCTCCACCGTCCGTATGCTTACTGCGCAGGCATATTCAAGTAGAATGTATGAATTTTGTAGTCTGCGCATCGTTTTGTGCGAAGTTCGGAGCGGCCAAAAAGTTTGGCGCGACCTATTATTAGTAGAATTGAAGTTCTCGATACTGGCTAGTATGGGATGAGACAAAAGGTACGCCTACTGGACCGAAATCGAGCGTCGTAGGCGAATTTCGTAATAATTGGACGGTTTCGGAAATGACTGATGCTATGCGAAATGTGTGGTTGTTTCGTATGGAAATCTATTTCATGTTGAAACTATGCGTTTTCAAGTCATCAACCTGTATATTGTTCATCAATCAGCTTATTATACGTTCTCACTGGGGCACGAGCCTACCCGGAAAGGATGTAGGCCTTAGTCGTCCACGCGGGCCTAGTGTGGATTGGCCGACCACGAACAACTTTTGAATCTCTTCGTAGTTGTGCACAGGATTCCTCACGATGATTTTCTTCAACGTAAGTCGGAGTTGGAAACGTACATATAAATTCGAAAATTACAATTGTGGTAAGGATCCTGCCCTGCAGCGGGCCATTATTGGCTGATTACTGAAATAGTCTCCGTTTCAAATTACACAGCAGATAAGCTTGTAGTATTGATTATATATATATATATATATATATTATATATATATATATATATATTAATATATTAATTATGTGTCGGCTATTAATATATATATATATATATACATATATAATAGCCGACATACCAATACTTGAGATGTCACCCAAGAAACAGAGAAAAACATTTATTGGAATACACAACACACAAAATCAATTTTATTGGTATTAAAACCATCTTAATATTTCACTTATGCTATTTTCAAACTTATTATTTCAGTAGCAGAATTCCAGTTAAAATAACAATGAACACGAGTAACGTATTACCGTTATTGCAAAAGTTCCAAAGGCTTGTATCGTGCGATGTTAAAGCTTCCCAGTTTGTGCTATACAATGTTGAACTTTATCGCCCGGTATTAAAGTATCTAGTGGGTTGTTTTGCTACGGAACCTCCGGGCTGTAGACCCATCCAGCATGTCATATGTTTACTGACTATTCAAGTTGATGAGACATGGCTTGTTAGGGTGTGATACATTGCAGTGTGGTTAAGTGTCGTAATTTGTAACTTTTTGTCACTGAAAATGACTTTTAGATCGGCACTATGTCTCTTTTGGGAGTTTAGTGCAACATGGCTTTTTGGTAGTCATAGATTAATTGATGTGAATGGATGAAAGAGTCTAACTGATGGTAGAGGATTTAAAAAAATAGATCCAAAAATTTATTAAAGGTTAAGGGTAAAAACCGCTTTTTTTGGTCGAAAACTTTTTGGAATTTGGAGTCCGAATATCTCGAGAACCAAGACAAAAAAAAAAATGAAAATTAGTGGCCCTATGCTCTCTTTTGTTTGTTGTCGATGGTGTCGAAGGAGGTCAACATTTACAAAATCGAAAAAAAACAAACGTCTACGGACCGTANTCCCACGTCCAAACGTTTCCCTCAGCAAAAGGTTCAATAAATCCATGCATTTCATGCGACTTGAAGACACCCAAATTGTACACCTCGGGAAATATATGAGCTGGCAATTGGGTATTTGACACCACTAATCGTTGACGCACTTTTTATGAACTGTCAAAAAGGAACGTTTCCATATATTTTGTATGAGATTATTGAAACGTGAAGTCATTGCACAGTAACATCAATTGACCTATATATATTGGTTTCAGTGTATATAAAAATACAATATTGCAAATAAACAAAAGTGATCAATGAAACGACATGTAAAATAAAGTGCACTTTTATGAAAATAAGGTTTGGTATTTTATTGCGAATGGTGGGGAATACCGAATTAATTCCACAGTTTCGCAGTGCGAATAATAAATGTGGATTCAAAGCGCTTAGTACGACACTTCGGCATTTCCACTATACATGGATGTCGCTTCACCGTCTGCTTGGTTGACCGATGAAAGAAAGGACTCGGCGGGACAATATCATGCAATATTTGTGCACACTCCCCGAAGTGCAACTTATAGAAGCACGACAAAGAGGCAACCCTACGCCGGTGGCTTAGACTTTGCAACCGATACTTTGGTAAATAGCTGTTACCTATTAATCTCTCGGCTCGTCTCTCAATGGTATAACCTTAACATATAGTTCTGTGGCAAGGTGTCTCTGAACTTAATGTTTTTGACAGGCGTATTTCGTATAATGGAATAATTAACCAATAATTTCGAGAACGCTTGGATTAAACACAAACATAACTTTGGTTGCGCGGTTTTCAATTTACGCTCGCTACCTACTTGTGAAATCTACTTGAAGTTCGTGATAACTGATTTGAAGGAGTTTTGATCTGTCTGTCTCTCATCTCGGGTGACGGGCGCAGGGCAGTGTTGACGGAAAATAATTTCTAATAAAAAAACTGTTATTAATTTCCATCAACACTGTTTCTGTCATGGTCAGGCGTATCGCTTACCTAAACTAAACCTAAATTACTACAAGCGGGCTATCCCTCCAGCAATAGCATTGTCAGCTAAATTTCTATTTAAAAAATCAAATCTTTGTGCCATTTTGTAATGCAGTCACATGCCCTAAAGTACTATTACCAGACTATTAATTTTATATCTGGTAAACTTACAGATCTCTACAAAGATAATCCCTGAGCTGCTCATTCGCAACACTATTATCAATACCCTGGACCCTTTTCGGCAACTTGGTAAAAGGCCAACTGACACACGCTTGAACATTGTTGAGTTTGTTCCCCAAATATGGTCGTGAATATTAACGACAATGCGTGCCGAACCGGCGCCGTATATTAACGACGGGAATTACGGTGCTCCCAATTGTTTCGGCGTTCGTGAAGTCGCTAAAGCCCTCGTGACACTTGCGATTCGTCTTTCCGTTATTTACGTTCCGTTTTTAAATTTATGAACGCGAACAACGGAATTCGGAATCACGATTATTAACGACGTGCCGCGCGGTATGATCGCTGGTAATTAATAAAGGGTGTTATTATTTTACTGTCGATATTTTTATTATGTAACTGAAAACGTTGAACTGATTTAAATTTGGGAAGATCATGAAAAATGGGGCCAAATATAAATAAATAATATGTTTGTTTTGAAGTAAAAACTTTTCAAAGCAATTTATGTAGTTCTATTGAGGGCTAGATCATCAATCTATATATATTTTATATTTTTAGTTACGTTGTTTCAGTATTAATAAAAAAGGAAAGTGAGCATAAAGCTTGGTAACAAAAATACCTACTTTATATCACGATGACAATGTTTTTAGTCACCAATATAATATAGAAAAATTGGTATTTATTTTTTCTATAAAAAATCATAATTATTTATTATTTTTTTCTGAAATATAAAATCTTAAAAATATCATCATCATTAAACGTCCCCACCGAGGGGCACGAGCCTACCCGTATAGAGTGATTAGGCCTTAGTCGTCCACGCGGGCCCAGTGCGGATTGGACGACTTCACACACAATCTTCGAATCTCTTTGCAGGCGTGCACGAAGGTTTCCTCACGATGTTTCCTTCACCGTAAGAGCGTCGGATAACGTACATATATTTTCAAAAAATCGAACATTGGTACGTGTCGGGATTTAAAGCTCAGCCCTCCCGGTAGGAAGGCGGCAGTCCACACCATTGAGCCACCGACGCTCCGGAGTTTAAAATATGTTTCAATTCAATTCAAGCCATTCGGAAACATATCCGTATGTCGACGACTTTATGTTAAGAAAGCTTCATTTTCTAACGAGTAACTACTCAAGCTTATGTAAATACAAAGGCATTACATAGAGCCAGCCTTCGCTTCGGTTACCGCCATCGCACGCAATCTGGGCCCCGATTCCGCTAATTTTAAAATGCGCTAATCGGATCGTTATTGTGTCTCAATAGCAAAATTTTGCACTCATTCTTTCTGATTTATGATTGTTTTTAATTGGTAACACCATTACACAATTAATTTTACATAAAATCACAATTTTTGACCGTTAACATAAAAATTGTATCCGATACCAAAATTGCAGTATAATTGTTGGGTGCCGTCATGTCATGTAAGTTAGTGCAATTGAAGCCCTGATTTAAATTCACTAGATTTATTGAACAGATTGTAATATTTTAAAGTGGTTAATAATGAACCTTTTATAACTTAGTATTATAACTGCAAAGTCAACCAAGCGTCGGGAAAAAATGATCAATGATTTATTATTATTAACAATATAATTATTTGGTAAAAAGCCATTAAAGAAATCAATTCACGTAAAAATCTTAGTAACAAAATTAACAATTATTGAAAATGTAAATACTAAATGAAATATAATATATTATTTAACAAAATCGAAAAGTACGTCTGACCGAGGCAGGGTTCCCAAAACACTGGCAGCATTCCCGCGCTGAATAGCAATGCTTATTCTTTGACCAAGGAAGCTGCCGGCTCTGGAGTCCCCTGTAGCCTCAGTCAATCGAACTGACAGATCTTTTAAAAATAATTTGGCCTCGTTTGCCCAAGGACCCATGGTCTCAATCGCTACCGGCACAAAAATATATTTGTTACCGATATCCTTATATTTTCGGAATTTAGAATTTTCTGCTGCCGTAGCAGCTGCCGCTGGGTTACGGGAGGTATCAATTATTTTGACTTTTTATTGTCGCGTTTTTATGCGTATAATTAGTTAAGATTCAAATTTAATAGCGCATATTATGGATCTAAGAAATGAATCCAGTGTAGTATGCTCGGGCAATTTGTCAGGGATGGAATCAGAAATGAGATGGTTTTTACTCAGGAGAAAGTAATAGAGCGTCGGTGCCTCATTGTTGTGGACTGTTCTAAGTCTGGAGGATGCAGGTTCAAATCCCAGCGCGTACTAATATCCTTTCGAATTTATATTTACGTTTATCCGACGCTCTTACGGTGACGGAAAACATCGTGAGGAGACCTGCGCACTATTAAAGGGTTGTGCGTGATGTCGGCTATTCCGCACTGGGCCTGCGTGGACGACTAAGGCACAGACTATACGGGTAGGCTGGTATCCTTTGGTGGGAACGTATATCAGCAGATGATGATGAAGTGTTATTGTTTTCTGTCATTCTTAAAGTATCCCGTTATTTTGCAATCAAGGTCGACATGAATATTTATGAAAGTTATTACTAAACTTCACCATCAGCCCATGTCATCCCATTGCAGGGTCCTTCCCACACTGATGTCTTAGTTTATATGATGAATTTAATTAGAAATGATATTATTCTGTACAATACTAATTTTTTTTAAATAGTTACAACTTTAGTTTCTTTCTAGATTCTTCTCAGTAAAAATCTACAGTCCAAACTAGTGGTTGCTTTTGGACCTAAACTGGTTAAAAACTTTTTGATTTTTAATGGCTATGGATAATTTGAGCCGTACCCACTACGGGCTGAACGCAGATTGGTGGGTGAATTCAATTAATTATCTTAACGTAAGAGATTGACGCCGAATTTAATAACAAGCAATTATAAAGCTCGCCAGAGCCAAGCTCGCCCTAACCGCTCGCATTAGCTGTGACCAATGATGTAAGAAAGTATGGATTCGTGATATGATCACAAAACAATCAAAAATAGTGTTCCGAATGCAGTGACAGCACACACTCACATATTTCGAATTTCGAACACATTTACCTAAACGTACAGTACAAACTGTACTCTCTTCGGCGGTTCCTTTTGGAGGCACGGATGGCGTATCTACCTTTATATATAAAGATTATCATTGGCTTTGACGAGACAAGATTGCCTTTATCCACTTCATGTCCCCACAGTATTCTTCAAACATTAACTTGAACGACTGGTTTAATGCATTTTATGGCGTGCCACTTTAACTTTGATCTAGAATATTCTTACGTTGTAATTTCGAGCTCAGGCTCGGAGTTTACGTTTAATTTTTCATTAAAACTTTCCTTTGAAAGTTTGTCTATGATAATTAAAAATTTAGTAAAATGATAATAATCTTAATTATAGTCTATGCCACCTTGATTTGTGAGACTTAGTTTCATAAAGCCAAATCATACTGTAGATTAAATTTTAGAAAGTTTTTTGAACCATCGTCCGAGATTTTTATGACAGTTCAAATGCTAAGTGCATTTTGATCCTTCGTTCAGGTTTCGCATCAAATAAACAGAAATATTTTTTGGAAGCTAAGCAAGTTTAATGGCAGACAATATGATTCTTGAATATTGTTTCTTTTTTTAAAAACAATGCGTGGGAAAAGGATTTAAGTTTTAAATTAATGATGACAAATACATTCAAGAAAGTTTATGACAAAAATTTACTTATTTCTGGATGCATAAATTAAGTACAGCTTATTCTTTCTAAATGGAACGCACCGAGTATTTCAAAATTACATCTATATACTCAAAAGTGTTTATTACTAAATCATTAATGAAAATCACTATGATAAGAACAACAATTACTTTCTAATGTGCAGATGTTATCGACTTTTAATTTATAGTTAATTTTGTTATCTTGTTCTCAATTGCACATTTATTTCAAACCTATACTTTAAATTAGTATTTTTATTTATATTTTTTAATGATTCCATTTACATTATGTAAACTTCTATTTGCTAAACTGCTTCCATGTCAGTGCTTATTGTGGCAGTTTGTAATTAAGGCTTCACTACTTGTTTGTCACCCCTTACAAATGTATATTGTCAATGTATTATGTGTAGGTATGTCTGGCAAGCGTAGCGTAGGACGCCCTCCGGCCCGATGGACCGACGACTTGCGAAAGGTCGCTGGTGGAAGCTGGATGAGATAAGCGGAGGACCGGGATGTCTGGCGCAAAATGGGGAAGACCTATGTCCAGCAGTGGATTGCAATAGGTTGAAGAGAGAGAGATGTCTTGTAAACTGTCCAAAAATAAATAAATAGCTATTTTTGCTCCTGAGATATTATAAATGAACATGAAGCTTATTCCTAACAAATGTGTATGACGTAACCCGTAATATGTAGCTAGTTCCTGCAGATTACGATGTACCGAAACAGTAAACAAAGTTTAGAACTGGCAAAGGGATTATACTCGTAATATGCCGTTATTTCAACAAATATAACGTTTTATAGACGAAGGTTATGTCACAACAAATGATTTATATTCCACTAGGGCCAAATGTAACTTTAGTAGAATATAAATTCACGATGTTTTTATTGCTAGCCCTTGGCCATCAAAAACTTAGCTATTTTTGGCTATCAATAAAATGATTAATGGTCGAGTTATCTAACACATTATGTTCTCAAAGTTGAGAGCTTTGATTATAATATTTATACTTTTAATGTATATTTTAACATCAAAAGGCCTAAACTATGTGAAAAACATAGACTAGGCAAAGATTGTATTTTAGTACAAAACAATTTATTAATCAAACAAGGTTTCTTATGTATAAATTAGTGTATAACACATGTCATACTACATGGTCGTCTTACTTATATTATGCTTCTTATGACGACCAATGCGGTGTCATTGGTTGAGATGGCGGCTCTTACACAAAGGGTTCTGAGTTCGATCCCCGGCCAGTTCAAACATTTTTGTGCATGAACATATGTCTTTATTGGTCTGGGTGTTTTCTATGTATAATATGTATGTAGTTACAGGGAAATGTATATATAAGTGTGTTTATCCGTTGTGTAGTAACCATATTTATATTAGTTTAGTAGAATATATTGTTTACCTAATTCTTTTTTAATATCTTTTAAAAGTTTCCGGAAGCTATTGCAGTATTTATTCGTAACAAACTACTGCCAATATCCAGCGCCAGTCTTTAGCTTTCAACTCGACTTCTCCCAATAATTTCAAGATTATTCAAGCAGGACCGTGTTGCGCGGAACTTATTTAAAAAGCAAATTAATCCCGGTTCTTAAACTTTTATTTGGATAAATCGAACAAGTTCCGAACTTTGCGACGACAGAGTCCGCTTTGTGGAACTCGTACATTGGCTTGCGATTGAGTAATGCCTTACCCAACTGTTGGAAAATCAACTTTGACTGCGAATAATTAGGGAACTAACTCGACTTATGTCATTGGCTTTGAGATTTATATCTGTGGATTTTTCTTGAAGTTAAAGTGCCTAAATTTTGATTGACGTTTTAGTAATTTAGGTCAAGGAAGTGCGCGTCGTAGAGCGTCGGTGGCTCAGTGGTGTGGACTGTCGCCTTCCTACCGGGAGGGCTGAGGTTCAAATCCCGACACGTACCAATGTATTTTCGAATTTTCGAAAAATATATGTATGTTATCCGACGCTCTTACGGTGAAGGAAAACATCGTGAGGAAACCTTCATGCACGCCTGCGAAGAGATTCGAAGGTTGTGTGTGAAGTCGTCCAATCCGCACTGGGCCCGCGTGGACGACTAAGGCCTAATCACCCTATACGGGTAGGCTCGTGCCCCTCGGTGGGGACGTTTAATGAGCTGATGATGATGGTGATTATGAAGTGCGCGTCAAGGACGTTTCGGATATTATTAATTTAGGTAAGCTTGATTTTTCCTCAACTGCTAATACTAAAGAAGCTCTGCAATATAATTGATCTAAGAGGCCGTTTTAAGTATTATTAATTTTACTAAGCTTGCGTTTTATTTTCTCAAATATGTAAACAAAAATAGCACTGCAATGTTATGGATCTAAGTAAATAATATAAACAAAGTATGATCTGATGAATTTTATGATTAGTATAATCCTACTTTGATTTTTGTAACTTTGACAGAATGATACAGTAGACATACTACTGACTCTTCACCCAGAGATTTTATTCATCTCAGTTAGTGACAGTTCTTCGATGATATATACATGGTGCAAGACATGATTTACCTCTCTTCTATCAAAAATAAAGTTCTAATTGCTTGAGCAATGCAAACACCAGGATCTTTTAAAAATTGGTCGCAGGAATTGGCTTTTACAACGTATGAAAATGCATTGAACAAATTTTATTGCAACGGTAGTATTTTGCTTTGGTTATTTTATTATATTAAATAATATATTGTGTGTTCGATACGCAGCCGGCAATTATTTTTTTTACTTTGAAGTAGTTTATCGAATAGTTAGCTTTTAGCATTGCACTTAGAATATTAAACGTTATATTTCGTACGAAATATCGTGTTAAAGTATTTTTTTTATATAATCGAGCATATTTTATACAAAACAGTTATCGCAACGTAGAATCATAACGGTTTGTCACAACTTATTCGTTACTTTTTTGCCTGGAAAGCCTATAACGTAAGGGCTTCCTTTATCTCAGAACAAAATGAAATTGTTATGTTACAACGCAAAACAAAATTCTTGGAATTGAACTACTCGGACACTCCTAACACATTCCCTCAGGCATTTTACATAGAGCGTCGGTAGCTCATCTTTCTTTCTTTACGTTTATCGGACGCTCCTTCTCATCATCACTCATTAAACGTCCCACCGAGGGGCACGAGCCTACCCGTGTAGGGTGATTAGGCCTTAGTCGTCACGGGCCAAGTGCGGATTGGACGTCGTCACACACAATCTTCGAATCTCTTCTCAGGTGTGCATGAAGGTTTCCTCACGATATTTTCCTTCACCGTTAGAGCGGCGGATAACGTACATATATTTTCGAAAATTCGAAAACACATTGGTACGTTTCGGGACTTGAACCTCACCTCTCGGTAGGAAGGCGATAGTCCACACCATTGAGCCACCGACGCTCAATATCGGACGCTCCTACGTTGAAGGAAAATATGTGGGGAAAACTGCGCACACCTAAAAGAAATTAAAAGGCTGTGCGTGAAGTCAGCCAATTGGCAGTAGACTCGCGTGGACGAGTAAGAACCTTTACGATAGGCTCGTGCCATCTGTGGGACGTATAAGAGCTGATTATGGTAAGTCTACGTTTTTCCAGTTATAAGGTATCAATATGTATTAAGTAGGACACTTCAAATTTTGTCAAATTAAATCACACTATGCGAAATACTGAGGTCCAGGTCCATATCTGGCGCAGAATAAAATTGTGTCCAGCAGTTTACTGCGATAGGTTGAAGGCAGAGGAAATATCACAATATACGGGATATCTGGCGCGGGATAGGAGAGAACTGTGTCCAGCAGTTTACTGCGATAGGAGAGAGGAAATATCACAATATACGGAATATCTGGCGCGGGATAGGAGAGAACTGTGTCCAGCAGTTTACTGAGATAGGAGAGAGGAAATATCACAATATACGGGATATCTGGCGCGGGATAGGAGAGAACTGTGTCCAGCAGTTTACTGCGATGAGAGAGGGAAATATCACATATACGGAATATCTGGCGCGGGATAGGAAGAACTGTGTCCAGCAGTTTACTGCGATAGAGAGAGGGAAATATCACAATATACGGGATATCTGGCGCGGGAAAGGAGAAAACTGTTTCCAGCAGTTTACTGCGACAGGAGAGAGGGAAATATCACAATATAAAACTAAATGTCAAATTCAATTTCAAATAGTTAAGAATCCGAAAACATATTGCGTGACGACGGATTTACATGAGTAAGTTAAATTATGTAACATATTAATATTCATATTACCGGCCTGAAGTAGGGCTTACTTAGGTAACCATGGACTTATAAAAAAATATGGACTGTCATTAATACATAGAATGTATCCCAGAAATGACATCTGCTGTCTTTGATGTAATTTTATGTGTCATTTTTTTTGTGTACTGATTTTAGTGATTTAAGCTAAAAAATTTCATCGAAGTGTTAATTTACGTCATCATCAGCTCATTGAACGTCCCCACCGAGGGACACGAGCCTACCCTGTAGGTGATTAGCCTTAGTCGTCCACACGGCCCAGTGCGGATTGGACGACTTCACGCACAACCTTTGAATTTCTTCCCAGGCGTGCATGAAGGTTTCCTCACGATGTTTTCCTTCACCGTAAGAGCGTCGGATAACGTACATTATATTTTCGAAAATTTGAAAACACATTGGTACGTGTTGTGATTTGAACCACAGCCCTTCCAGTAGGAAGGCGACAGTCCACACCATTGAGCCACCGACGCTCTTATTATTTAATTAATTTAATTTATATTTGAATATTTAATGACAGCTGTTGTCTATGCTGTCATTTTGACAAATATTTTAGTGTTTTAAACTAAAAAGAAATGAAGTCGAATTGTTCATTCACCTATGATATGATTCTGAATGTTTCCTTTATTCACTGTGGTTTTTGTACCATTTCACAAGCCATGATCTTTTGTAAATCTCTCTAGGATGACGACTTTTCCTTGATAGCACAAATTGATCACATTTGATCACAATTTTTGTCAAAATGACATAGATAGCACCTGTCATTTCGGGGACCATTTATATGTATTAATGACACTTTGTCCGTATATTTTATACGTACTCTCGACTGTTGACCTTAAACAGAGCCCAAGGATCACGGGCCGGCACTCATTTCATTAAAGACGTTATTTGATTAGGAAATCCAAATGCGTGCAGTAAAGCACCACGTCTTCCTTAATTAATTAAACTGCCTTATTTCCGTTGCTTTCATATAATGATTTAGACATTTGCTTCGTTATTTCTTTACAACAAAGATAGTATTGGATTACAGTTTACATCAAACGATCCGAATATTTAAGGCGGTGCTTGTTAAAATTGTTTAATGAACTCAACAGATTTTGTATCGGAATTATTATTTTTTTATAAAATAAATAAAGGTGAATGAAAATCTATTATTATGGCATTTCTTTATCTTGAATAAATTTTAATCCAATAAATATTTTCATACTAAGAATTTATAGCGAAATATGTGCACTCCAAAATTTAATGTACAATTTTTATACCATGTTTTTAGCAAATAAAGACACATTATATTCCATTCTCTTACGCACAAGCTTTTCTTTTTCGAACACAAAGATAAACATAACACTAACGGGCGAGTTTTTGTATGTACAAAATGATACGCAACAGTGCAACTTATATCAACTTGCCGTCAGCTCGTTTGTCTCCATGTCCTCCGCTTTTCGCATCCAGCCTTCACCAGGGACCAGTTAGTTCTAGTTATCTAGTTTACTTATTCTGTATTATAAAGATGGCCGTTGCTCATGTTCATTTGCACATTGAACTGCGTTTCCGGCCGTGTTGATAGGAATACGCCAATGATATTCTGTATAGGTAGAGGTAGATACACCATCCGTGCCTCAAAAACGAACCGCCGAAGAGTTTGTACTCTTTTGTTTAGGTAAATGTGTTCGAAATTCGAAACATGTGTATGTGTGCTGTCACTGCATCCGGAACACTTCTTTCGATTGTTTTGTGAGCATATTACGTATCCATACTTTTTACATCATTGGAATAGACGCTACGTTGAATTGCTAAAGAAATATCGCTGACAGAATCATTTTCCACAATTTTGAAGGCCGTGGTAAAAAATTAAGGCATAAACGAACTGTACAGGATTCACATTCATCTAGGTGGGAAGATGGAATGTTGAGTTTTGCTTCGAAGTACGAAATAATGAAATTCTAAGCATCTTAGGGCAACCATCGATCAAGGTTTCCCACATTTTTGACAAGCACAAATTCCATTTTTATGATAATATATAAACGAGGTTGCACGCGCACGTTTGACCCACTTTCCTTGATTGTGTCTTTTAACTAGCGATAGCAGTACAAAAAAAAAGCTATCCTCTATTTTCATAAATCATTTTCAAGTTGAATATTAATGATGATGGTAATATAAAAAAATGGGAACTATCAATGCGCGAAGTCTTCAAATATGTTTTGTTAAATATTTAAACATCGTTACTAAGTTCAGCAATGCTAACAGACGAAAGTCTGAGTAATACGTCCTACGCAGCTAAGACCACGATTGATTGTGAGATTGGTTAATAAATAAATATGTACAACATACTCACAGCGCCATCTAGTCCCAAACTAAGCATTTAGCCTGTAATATGGGTTACAAGTTCAGACACTCAACGCTTAATGGAGTCTCTATACTCGGGCTCTTTCTTAGGGATAAGATCAGAAATGATTTAATTCGTAAAAGAACTAAAGTTACCAACATAGCTCGCTGAATCAACAAGATTAAGTGGCAGTGGGCTGGTCACTTATGTCACAGAACCGATGGACGTCGAGGAAGACGAGTTCTGGAGTGGAGACCGCGACTTGGCAAGCGTAGCGGCCTAGGACGGCCCCGGACCGATGGACCGACGACTTACGAAAGGTTGCTGGTGGAGGCTGGATGAGAAAAGCGGAGGACCGGGATATCAGGCACAAAATGGGGGAGACCTATTCAATATTCTTTATTATTTTCTATTGATTTTTAATCAATAAAAAGAATATAGAAAAATAATGCCGTTCACTAGGTTTTTTTTAATAATTTACCACACCATTTATAAAATTTCGTTTCTATACTGGCCAAATTCTGATATATTATTCATCAGGGTGAAAATAAATCCTTTTTCATACACAAGCCCCGTAACGAAAAGTATTTGTTTAAATATTAATTTAAAATACGCATGGAAGAGCCCATTCATACAACCCATCACGAACAGATAACCTGCTAATTCGACAAAAACCCATAATAGAAGGGACATAAATTGACTAAACGTATTGTTATTACGGAAAAATAGGGTCGGGCAATGTTTAAAGGGAATAATTAGTATATTCAAAATCATAAAATGCTTCAGAAAAGTACACACAACTTTTTAGACATAATATCATCATCATTTGATTTAACGTCCCACCGAGAGGCATGAGACTACCCGTAATGGGTAGTCGTCCACGCAGGCCCAGTGAGGATGAGCCGACTTAACGCATAACCTCTTGAAACTTTGGAATCTCTTCGCAGGCGTGCGCTGGTTTCCTCGCGATGTTTTCGTTCACCATAAGAGCGTTGGATAACGTACATATAATCTCGAAAATTATAAAACACATTGGTACGAGTGAGGGATTAAACAGCGTCCTCCAGATCGTAAGAAAACAGTTCACACAATTAAGCCACTGACGCTCAAATAAGGCATAATAATTTAAGTATTTAAAGAAAATATCGACAAATACTATCAGACACGTTCATGCAAAAAAAAATATTTTAATAATAAATAAATGAATATCCACTGACATTCACACACGCGATCTAGCCCCAAGTTAAGCGTGAAGCTTGTAGTATGGGTACTAAAGAACGGGTAAACATACTTATTTACTTTTTTTGTAAATACATACATATAATACATAGAAAACACCCCAATCATAAGAAACAGACATGTTGTCTCGACCATTACACCAAATAGGTCTTCGAATTTAGTATTGAGCGAAGATATTACTTATACTCGTAACACTGAAGTCAATCGGAAGGTTCTTTCAGAATAATTCTAGGATAATACAACATTATGTTTTAATGTAAATAATATTTCTAATAATGAATTGAAATTGTAATTTGTTCAATTACCTGTTTACCTTGTATAGACGCCATGACTAAGTTTCACCGTAGTTAAGATATGTATTTTTTTCATTAAATAAATTGTTGAAAGGTTAAATTATATCCAAACGTATGCAGCTGTGGCAGCCCTAAAAGCCGGAGACCCGCGTGCTTGGAGGCGAGCACTCAAGCATTAATTTAAATTTATTATTATTACACCATATAATTCGCACTTAATTATTCAGAATGAAAAATGTGCTAGTAATGTTGGTAGCACACTAACACGGAAACTTGGCAAAACATTTGTATTAATGTCATTGTACACATAAAAATAAACTTAAAAATATAAACACTAACAAAGCTAGTACAGCATAATATTTTTAAATCTGAGTAACAGACGTTAACTACTAACTAACAGTATAGTAACAGACTGCTGTATACATTTAGTTTTGATTTATTTTTTGGTAGTTTATAGCGGAGGAACTTCATTAAATATTCAATTTTTATTAAACCGAAATACCACTCATGGATAAATCACGAAAACTCAAACATTACATATTAAGTTACTTAAAATTTGGACGGTACAAGGAGGTTCTAAAATGTAGACATCTTCTGCTTTTTATGTTACAAGGTGTTTTTGAATTTTCGAAATAATATGTACGTTATACGACGCTCTTACGGGGAAGGAAAAACATCGTGAAACCACATCGGGGAAACCTGCGCACGCCTACTAAGAGATCCAAAGGTTGTGCGTCGTCCAACCCGCTCCGTGCCTGCGTGTTCGACTAAGGCCTAAACACCCTACACGGGTAGGCTCGTGCCCCTCGGTGGGGACGTTTAATGAGCTGATGATGATAAAAAATGATCTTTATTCACCACGCTGGTCTAGTGCGTGTTGTCGGTTGGCCTCGTTCTTTCGGCAAGATGTACGAACTGGTAGGGTTGATTTCAGTCTCAAAGGGTGAAATCTGGGGCATAACATCTCTTGATTTAAGCGTAAAGTTTATACAGCGGATCATATATACCCCGGAGAGCTCTTCAAAATGAGTTTATATACGATCTCATTTCACATGGATAGGGTTATGCGTGAAATTATGTAAGCGTCACAAGAAATTACGCTTAGGGCAAAACGGTCCCGTCATATGCCAACGAAATATGAAGGTATTTCAGGCCAAGTCATGTCCTTACCTGAAAGCCTTGTGTTTAACAGAAAAAAAGGGTTGAACCCGGTAATGCGAATTAATGTAGCGTAATGTTTTGCCGTGACATAATTGTGGTGGTTAGAAAAAGTTATTTTATTATGTGGCTTTGAATGTAGCTCTTCAGATGTTATTTAAAAGAAGATTTATTTTTGATTTCTTATAACTTTTTCATTTAAGTCAATATAATAATTTATTATACAAAATGCTCCCAGTTGAAGGTCGTCATGACTCCTTGAAGATACAACCACGTCCCTATTCGGTTTACCGGTACGTACGAGGTCGCTTTGATTCTCAAATGTATAGTAAGTTGCCAAATCTAACCTGCAACACTGTACTGTGAAGCCATGGATCATATTGTGAATTACATTTGTGAGATTAAATTTCTATAAAGAAATAATTTTGGTAACAATAAATCAAATATTAATCAAATTAGACCTCTCGCTCTTTTCAACCAGTTGCAGTCCACGGCTGGACATATCTTCACTATTTTGCGCCAGATATCCCGGTCCTTTCGCAAGTCAGAGGGCGTCCTCCGCTACGCTTGCCAAGACGCAGTATCAATTCGAGAACACGTCTGATCCAACGGATATCTGTACTGTGACATACTGGACCAGCCCACTTCCACTTCAACATGCTGATCCTGCATGCTATGACGGTAACTTTATTAATCCTGTAGACAATTTCCATTCTGATTTTATCCCCAAGTCTCTCTATCCCCCGAGCAGAGCCTCATGTATTAGGAATCAAATCAGCTGAAATGACATTTTAAATTAAATATTATTTATTTAAATATAAGTTCATATTTAAATTCGACTCAATTCTTTTTTACTTTATAAATGTACATACAGTGGCTTGGGTGGTGACCAAAACATTTGAAACCCTGTAATTAGGGCGCAGAATTTTTGAGAGAATTTTTTTTCTTATGATACATTAGGAACTTAATTATTAGATTTACAAATGTATACATAATAACTATTCTATCTATTTAAGCTATAGATTAAGAGCATATCATATATAAAGTTAAACAAGCGTTTATTTTAACCCCCATATAACAATAGCACCGTAAATTAAACTGTATCTACCTTACTATTCAGACTTAGATTAGTCTTTTGAGCGGATTAGTATACAGTTCTTGAATTGAATTCCAAATTTGACAGCGATTACGAAAGCTAATTAGTTATAAGCTGATTTTAATGAACAACTTTAACATATTATAACTTAATCACGCTTATGAGCTAAGACTCATTTTACCGAAGTCAAAGTTTGTTATCCAACTGATTACAGATGGATGGGTTGATCTGAACAAGGTAAAAGACGTGTTAGTCATGCCATAGCCGATATGCGACGATGACCTAGGAGCCTGGAACTGGAATCAGTTTACTTAGGCCAAACTATTTGAAGAAGATATTCCATGTAATATTTATACGACACAAAAATAAATTAATATTGCCAACATCCCGATTGAAAATAAAGTCTTCTAATAACTAACGTCTTCTGAAAAATATATATAATAAATTACCCGATACATTAAAAAATGAAAGTAACGATATATTTACCCGAAAACTAAAACAGTACCTTATTAATAATCATATTATGATATTATTGAAAATTTTACTGATAATCATAAATAAATGTATNTTAAATATTCAATTTTTATTAAACCGAAATACCACTCATGATTAAATCACACGAAAACTCAAACATTACATATTAAGTTACTTAAATTTGGACGGTACAAGGAGGTTCTAAAATGTAGACATCTTCTGCTTTTTATGTTACAAGGTGTTTTTGAATTTTCGAAATAATATGTACGTTATACGACGCTCTTACGGGAAGGAAAAACATCGTGAGGAAACCTGCGCACGCCTAAAGAGATCCAAAGGTTGTGCGTCGTCCAACCCGCTCCGTGCCTGCGTGTTCGACTAAGGCCTAAACACCCTACACGGGTAGGCTCGTGCCCCTCGGT
Organism: Leucinodes orbonalis; assembly: GCA_019425675.1. Taxonomy (NCBI): domain Eukaryota; kingdom Metazoa; phylum Arthropoda; class Insecta; order Lepidoptera; family Crambidae; genus Leucinodes; species Leucinodes orbonalis. The sequence goes on from PQWD01000771.1 coordinate 73,227, forward strand.
GGGACGTTTAATGAGCTGATGATGATGAAATCTTTATTCACCACGCTGGTCTAGTGCGTTTGTCGGTTGGCTCGTTCTTCGGCAAGTACGAACTGGTAGGGTTGATTTCAGTCTCAAAGGGTGAAATCTGGGGCATAACATCTCTTGATTTAAGCGTAAAGTTTATACAGCGGATCATATATACCCCGGAGAGATCTTCAAAATGAGTTTATATACGATCTCATTTCACATGGATAGGGTTATGCGTGAAATTATGTAAGCGTCACAAGAAATTACGCTTAGGGCAAAACGGTCCCGTCATATGCCAACGAAATATGAAGGTATTTCAGGCCAAGTCATGTCCTTACCTGAAAGCCTTGTGTTTAACAGAAAAAAAGGGTTGAATCCGGTAATGCGAATTAATGTAGCGTAATGTTTTGCCGTGACATAATTGTGGTGGTTAGAAAAAGTTATTTTATTATGTGGCTTTGAATGTAGCTCTTCAGACTGTTATTTAAAAGGAAGATTTATATTTTTGATTTGTTATGACTTCTTCATTTAAGTCAATATAATAATTTATTATACAAAATGCTCCCAGTTGAAGGTCGTCATGACTCCTTGAAGATACAACCACGTCCCTATTCGGTTTACCGGTACGTACGAGGTCGCTTTGATTCTCAAATGTATAGTAAGTTGCCAAATCTAACCTGTAACACTGTACTGTGAAGCCAAGGATCATATTGTGAATTACATTTGTGAGATTAAATTTCTATAAAGAAATAATTTTGGTAACAATAAATCAAATATTAATCAAATTAGACCTCTCGCTCTTTTCAACCAGTTGCAGTCCACGGCTGGTCATATGTCTTCACTATTTTGCGCCAGATATCCCGGTCCTTTCGCAAGTCAGAGGGCGTCCTCCGCTACGCTTGCCAAGACGCAGTATCAATTCGAGAACACGTCTGATCCAACGAATATCTGTACTGTGACATACTGGACCAGCCCACTTCCACTTCAACATGCTGATCCTGCATGCTATGACGGTAACTTTATTAATCCTGTAGACAATTTCCATTCTGATTTTATCCCCAAGTCTCTCTATCCCCCGAGCAGAGCCTCATGTATTAGGAATCAAATCAGCTGAAATGACATTTTAAATTAAATATTATTTATTTAAATATAAGTTCATATTTAAATTCGACTCAATTCTTTTTTTACTTTATAAATGTACATACAGTGGCTTGGGTGGTGACCAAAACATTTGAAACCCTGTAATTAGGGCGCAGAATTTTTGAGAGAATTTTTTTTCTTATGATACATTAGTAACTTAATTATTAGATTTACAAATGTATACATAATAACTATATCTATTTAAGCTATAGATTAAGAGCATATCATATATAAAGTTAAACAAGCGTTTATTTTAACCCCCATATAACAATAGCACCGTAAATTAAACTGTATCTACCTTACTATTCAGACTTAGATTAGTCTTTTGAGCGGATTAGTATACAGTTCTTGAATTGAATTCCAAATTTGACAGCGATTACGAAAGCTAATTAGTTATAAGCTGATTTTAATGAACAACTTTAACATATTATAACTTAATCACGCTTATGAGCTAAGACTCATTTTACCGAAGTCAAAGTTTGTTATCCAACTGATTACAGATGGATGGGTTGATCTGAACAAGGTAAAAGACGTGTTAGTCATGCCATAGCCGATATGTGACGATGACCTAGGAGCCTGGAACTGGAATCAGTTTACTTAGGCCAAACTATTTGAAGAAGATATTCCATGTAAATATTCATTACGACACAAAAATAAATTAATATTGCCAACATCCCGATTGAAAATAAAGTCTTCTAATACACTAACGTCTTCTGTAAAAATATATAATAAATTACCCGATACATTAAAAAATGAAAGTAACGATATATTTACCCGAAAACTAAACAGTACCTTATTAATAAATCATATTATGATATTAATGAAAATTTTACTGATAATCATAAAATAAATGTATTGGCTATTTCAAATAAATGCAACTATAAAAATTTAATAAAATTACTAATTTAAAATGTTATGTTTCCTCTTTCATAGTCCTCATATTGCGTGCCCAACAGGGTCCATAACACTGGTTTCACTTTTATGTACATTATGGTTTGGCAATAAATGATTGATATTGTATTTTACTTGACAAGTTGAATAGTTTGCCGGCCATTCAATAAAGCCTAGTAGGAGGATTCATTTGAGCTGGGCGGCATTAGGCAAGGTACGTAAAGATTCCGCAATCTTTAAAAACGGAAGTCTTGAAGCAATATCGTTGTGGAAAGCCGAATAAAGTTGTGCTGCAGACCAAGATAACCAGCTTTAAAAGGGTCAGACCTATGTCCAGTCTAACAGTGGACTGCAAAAGGTTAAAGAGAGAACCTGAATATCTTAAACTGAAAAATTGGCACTTTCATATCCCAGAAAATAATTTGACTTGCAATTAAATCAAGCTCACACAATATCTTACCAGTTATTAGTATGCGTTTTGACATTGCGGCCTTTGCAGACGATAATCTGTTGCGTCACTATGGCCTTAGGTACACAGTAAAGCCTATAATCCCTTGTTAACGTCGCCATAACTCACCGAGGAGACCGCGACTCGGAACTCACGGTGGATTAACATGAGGACGCTTTTAACAGATCTCGAGTGCCCGCTTTGCGATGTTAATTTATTGCGTCTAAAGCTGCGTTCTCATTGCTTGTGATATCACGCGCCATGGCGCACTTGCACGCACCCACGTACAGTGTCTACAGCTGTGTGAGCGAGTAAGCGCGTCGCCATGTTGGCTGTTTCAATCGGTAGTATCCAAGACGCGTCGCGTTGGTGCATGGGCGCCTATAAATAAACATGGGCTGTGCCGCGTCTTACGCACTGCGCGTTGCGCGTGCGGGCGCCCAAATCAACACGGGCGGCGCGGCGTGTGATACAACACGCAGTGAGAACGCAGCCTAAGATTGTGTGCTATGGAAATTCGGGATTGTGATAGTTCGGAATGTCGCTGTATTAGAAATGAGCTTTGGGCCGAATACATTACAACTGCGGCTTGACTTGACGACTGTTTGGTTTAGTAGACTACTTACGCGTGGGTCGATAAAGAGGCTTTCCTTAAAAAATAAAAAAAATATAGTAATGTGTTGTCATGCGTATAGCCAGATGAAAAACAAATCAGCGACAGATAAGGGGGGGGGTCTTATTCTACTTTTCCCGGTAGCTCATTCATTTGTAGTTGCAATAGATACCGCAAGATGACTTGTCCTTGTATTTTATAATGTATACTTATTCTAAATAAAGGTTCACTTCATATGATTCACACCGGGAAAAAAATTAAGACCTTTCAAACTCTGAATTTTATAACAAGTGTAGCAAAAGAAAATAAAAACCATTATGAATTAAGCTTTATTGTAAAAAGTTATATTAAAATTTGAGGGGTGAAAGTAGTCTTGCAAAATCGTAAATGAATAGTCATGTCCCAGTTTGAGTTTGTGGTACTCAGGTTATGAAACCGTAACCTTCATATGATTGAAAAGCAGCCTTATTAATTCCAAATATACTGCCAATAATGTATGATATAGTCAGATTTATGCAGTCTCCCGTATATGGTTTCCCCAGGTAACTAACTCATAAGTCACTAGTATTAGTATTACGTACAAAGAAACCAATTTCATACGCTCCACAGATCAATGGAAGTTTATGTAACGCATTGGCCAACAGGTATGCCTCGAGAAGCTTTGATTAATAACGTGCATTAATTTTCATTCATTACGGTTGCTTAATATATGTTAAACGTAACAATATTTGAGTGTAAGTCGAAGTAATGATGATGTAATGACTAAAGTTCAGAAATGTGTTAGCGTCAGCTTAGATCGCAGATATATGATGAGATTCGGGTAAGTGGCTCGAATTCTATGGGAATAGTGAACTGTGTGACTTTTCTCCGTTTGTTTGAGAACAAATAATCATCACGACCTATATCGTCCTACTGCAGGGAACGGGCTTCACATAATACAGTCATGGGGAGACATATAACTAATCATCATCATCACCTGATGATGATGATTAGTTGACGACGTATAAGGAGCTCCTTATACGTTCCCATCAAGAGGCAAGAGCCTACCAGTATAGGGTTGTGCCTTAGTCGTCATGCGGCCCAGTGAGGATTGGCTGACTTCACACACAACCCTTGAATCTCATCGTAGGCGTGCGAGTTCCTTAACGATGTTTTTCTCCACCGTAAAGACCGTCGCGTAAAAGTACATGTAATTTCGAAAATTCCAAAAGATTTGTACTTGGAGCTTTGAACCTGCCATCGTGATAGAAGGCAAGTCACACCATTAGCCACCATGAACATGAACATTCCGATAGTCTGTATGACCTGATATGAACTACTAAATATAACATAATGATGCAATAAACGTTTAATCATGTCTTTTTGAAATTGAACTTTCCTAGTTCGGTATGTCGATGTAGTATTTTTAATATGGTACAGGTTCTATATAAAAGTGTACGTACTGTCTATTCATTGACCCGTCGTTATAATGAACCCTACCTACAATGGCCCGTCGATTCATTGTTCCCGATACATCGGCTGTCGATAATGTTAATGGCTATATTACGAGCCTTACCCTGTTAACTCTGTCAAAAACTGTAATCTGTTTAAGACTATAAGTAATCATAGAATTTTGCCACTGAATGTAATATTATAACTCAAAAGTGACTATCTGAGTGACTGACACATGTGATCTTTTAATGCACAACCCAAACCACTGGCGGATCGGGCTGAATTGGCATGCAAGTAATGGTATGACGTAACTATCATTTAACTTAATTCTACCTCCAAAGGACAAAACTAGGGGATGAAAATGTTGTATAGAAGTTTATTAATTTTAACACAATCGGGTTAAGACTTATGCATTCATAAAGCTACTATGACGTTAGCATCCCTTAAGAAAGGATTTTGATACGTTGCACCCCTAAGGAAATAAAATAGGGCTTAAAATAAAACTTCTTATCAAAAGTGAAGCAGCGGGCAACAACTTGTCATTAATATAGCTTAATGACATACTTTTTAATGAGGGCCTCTCTTGGTTCCTTCCACGCGAACCAATGCCTAGCAGTAACAACCATGCGATAACCCGCCCACCTTTACCAGGGAATCATTCCATCTAGTTTGGGTTGGTATACGCTCCTTTTCCGTTGCAATATTTATAGATAAAACGTTTCTCTGGACTCCACTCCACCGAATAAATTGTAGGCGTGTTTATTTAGGCGATTATACGATCGATTTATTTAGCCGATTAGTTGTTTAGTTCTTAACCTACTATAACATGAAATAAATATTTAATAAATAAAACTATGTTTTACTATCATAAAGATAAAATAAAATCACCGCATTTCATTGGTCTTATACGGGACGCGTTTTCCTTTTACAAGAATAAAGATAGCAAAAAGGCTTGTAATAAAAGATAACGAATATGTTTCCTCGACCTGTGGTTGGAGCGTATTCTGTCTGAGTTAATAATTGAGGGACACGAGACATTTTAAACGTCTTCTCTACCGCCTCCTGCTATGGGAACTCCTGTAAAGCTTATGACGATGATGCCAATGAATTTAAACCTTAAATATTGCTAATATTTATAACCAAAACACAGTCCCGGTTGACCTCTGCTAATGGACTCTGATTCCACGTATTTTTAAATGCGTACTAGAATCGGAATCGTGCCTCAGTAAATTTGCGAAGGCGTAGCGAACCACGCACTTAAGGCCCGATGGACTACTTGCGAAAGGTCGCTGGTGGAGGCTGGATGGGAAAAGCGCGAAGGACCGGCAAGATATCTTGCGCAAAATAGGGAGACAGTGTCCATGGAATGCGATAGGTTTAAGAGAGAGATAAAATTAACACTTGGATTGAAAAGTGTCCTAATGACGTCTTAGGAATTGAGGCTGACCAAAAGGAAAGTTTTTGAACTCATCTAGAACACAGTTAAAAAAAACATAAAAATCTGGATGATCGGAACGGGAGGAAGAATGAAATGCCAGTAAAAATAGAGAGCAATTTCAATTAATCAACAAATAGTTCATACAAGCATACCAATTGCAAGTGTTGATCTATTTGATGGCAAGTTTGCGAAATAGCTACAGTTCAAGTTCTTGTTCCAACAGAAATCAAAGACGTTGTTTATACATAGTGTGTTATGTGACCCACAGTTAATATTGATACAAGTTGTCAATACTGTAATATGATAAATCGTCCGTATCCTAGGATTTCCAAATCAATAGTACAGTGATTTATGTGTGCGTGCTTTATCGCTCGCGACATCGCGGGTGGAATGAGGCCAAATGACATCCTATTGTTGTGATTTTTGCGTGGTAGCTGACATTCCTTCCTTGTATTATAGTTAAATACAATATTAACATTTAATTAATATTTTAATTAGCTCAATATAAATTATTGTGGATAGAAATAATATAATGCTGTACAAAACTTTTTTTTTAAGTGTATCTACTGTGTTTCCTGTTTGATTCTTCGTGGTATATAACGACAGTCCAAACCAGTGGTGAAGCTTCATTTAACATTCATAAGTGTTCTATAGGGACCTAAATGGAATAAAGACATTTTTATTTTTTTAATTTGTACTACAACGTACCTATTTAAAAAGTCAGTAAACAAGTTTGTAGTTTTTTTATTGTACTTGACGTTCATATGTGTTTATCACACCTTGCCTCGCGTTACCATGGCCGCTACCGTAGCCCGCAATGGCGGGGCCGCTGGGGACTAGGGGCCGATAATTGTTGGTGTCTTTAATTTGGGGATAAACTCACTATTACCGCTATGCTATGCCATACTCAACAAGCTTGGCTCGTGGGTTGGTGGGCGCAGGGATACGCTAGTACCGAAGATATGCTGCTGCCAATCACTTGGTGGAAATTTCCCTCTGTTGCTTTTTACGACACCCTAGAAAGAGTAGGAGTGGTGACAATTGTAGTTTGCACTATCGTCACTAAAAGTGTTTATTGTAGGCCTAAATCGAATCAATGGATTTTGACTTTGACATTGTAGGAACATTATAATGCGTAAATTTCTTGTAATTTGTCTCTTTCCTCATTTTTCTGAAATGTTGTTTCTTTATCTAATATTGGCGAATAAAGTGTTTTCTTATCTTTGTTAAATAATGCTTAGTCCTTTATTTCTATAAGTGCTAATTGAAGTTTTAACTTAAATAACTTAAATTAGAGGATTTTTCTAAAATTTGTTTCATTTATTTATTAAATATTTAAGAACGTTTTAAAAGCAATATGGCCGTCTATGACCATATCATAAAGTGATATTGCCCCTGTATTGCAAAAAAAATGTAAATAACAAATAAAATAATCTCATCATCATCAGCTACGTTACGTCAGGTAAATCGGTGGACAACGTGTGTCCCGTACGGTGTTATCCTGTCCCGGTGTCCCGGCTCGACTCGTCATATCGGGACATGACAAGGGTCCCGCGATATCGCGTAATCTACTTATTCAGATGGGATTTGTCGTGGATTTAAATTAAATATGGAATGTTACGTTTGTAAGACGCTTTGGTAAGTTCTTGTTATGGTTTTGATGCTCTGATGTTGGTTGGTGTAACGTAGTGTAGGTAGTGATTTGGGATAATAAGGGAAATTATTAAATAGAAACATGTTTGGTTTAGCAATAAAAGGCATAGTTCTGTCGACAATAGACTTCCAGTGAGGTTATTGTTTATCGAAGGGGAAGATATGTACCCTATGAAAAGTGACGTTAACGGCTGTAAAATCTTCGCTTCGATCGATTATTTGAACTTCTTTGAAAAATATATATATATATATTTTATAACATAGGCAGGCAAACGAACATGCGGTTCACCTGATGGAAAGTGTCACCGCCGCCCATGGACATTTGCAACAGCTGAGGTCGCAGGGATGCGCTGCCGGCCCTTTATATAAGAATATGCTCTTTTGAAAGACGCCAGGTCAATATTAAATATTTTTATAACAGAAATTCATCTTCCAGGTAATTAATATTCATAAAGTTTTCACAAGACAAAACCTACGCAAGTTCAGATGGATTGAGCCTACGCATTGATTATATTAGTAAAGTTATCTCCTACGCAAAACAATCTACAATCTTATTGACTAATACTTCGTCACATAGTAGTATAATATGAAAGTTTATGTATTCGTTTGAACTCCTAATTAATGATCATCATCATCAGCTCATTAAACGTCCCCACCGAGGGGCACGAGCCTACCCGTATAGGGTGATTAGGCCTTAGTCGTCCACGCGGGCCCAGTGCGAATTGGACGACTTCACACACAACCTTCGAATCTCTTCGCAGGCGTGCATGAAGGTTTCCTCACGATGTTTTCCTTCACCGTAAGAGCGTCGGATAACTTACATATATTTTTGGAAATTCGAAAATACATTGGTACGTGTCGGGAATTGAACCTCAGCCCTCCCGGTAGGAAGGCGACAGTCCAAACCACTGAGCCACCGACGCTCATTATTTAAATGATATTGTAATCAATCTCCGCGTATATCATGGGGAGTGTTCTGAGGAATTATTCGAACTCGTTCCGGCTGCCACATTTCACCACCGCACTTCGAGGCAAAATTAAAAATTTCATCCTCACCACCTAGATGAGGGAAGTCCTCGACAGTGCATTTTTGTCGTAATATATATAGAGATATTTCCTGAGCGATACGACCTGGCGACCTTCAAACAAAGAGCGTATTCCCTGCTGAAAGGCCGGCAACGCATTTCAGTGGCCTCTGGTATTGCAAATGTACATGGGCGGCGGTGACATTTACCATCAGATGAGCCGTTTGCTCGTTTGCCTGCTATAGCATAAAAGAAATATCTTTTTATTTAATACAAATTCATTACATGAATAGATTTATAAAATAGCTTGTTAAATATATACAGAAACTTTCATATTAAACATCTTCAGACAAACTTAATCAGACATGCTTTACAGAGAACATTATTGTCCTTGAGTCCACGTAGCGGGAAACAAGCGTAGGCCTACCCCCAACTAGATGGAGTCATGACGTGGTTAAGGCAAACAGCTGATGGATGTCGCTAGGGATCGATCCGCGTGGATATCATATTGTCGGAAGGCCTTCGTTTAGCTGAAGACATATAAGACTGTTATGATGATGATATTATGAGAAATAATATACGTAATAAGTATAATATTAAATATAGACGACCCATTTGGTGTTGCGGTTAAGAGGTCGACTGCAACATCAAGGGTTCCGGGTTCGATCCCCGGGCAGTACAAACATTTGTGTGCATGAATATATCTGTTTGTAATGGTCTGGGTGTTTTCTATGTATAATATGTATGTATTTACAAAAAAAATGTATACAAGTATGTTTATCCGTTGTTTAGTACCCATAATTCAGGCTCTACGCTTAACTTGGGGCTAGATGACGCTGTGTGAATGTCAGTAGATATATTTATATTTATTTATAATATTTTGTTGATTGTTTCTGTAGTATATTTTTTACAATTATTTTTGTGTGAACCGCCCCTGAACACGTTCACCTACTATCCAAATTACAAATGTCTTTTATACCTAATAATTACAGCGAGTTCAAAGTAAATTTCAGCATCAATTAATAAGTAGGTGTTATGGTATTCAAGTGTGTTGCTTTTAAAGTTTATTCAATTTAATAAAAAAAAAATGAAATCAGTTATATTTTTTGTAGAATTATTTTTCATTAGTTACGTTTAACAAAATAAGTTTAATTAACTGTGAAAAGCTGTGAAAGACTGAAAGTGCTATGTCGTTATCTGAATTTCATTCCGCGCGACAAACTTAAGCTATTAATAAAGACTCTCATTTATAGTGCTCGTGTTTGCTTTGAGCCCTCGCTTATAGTCTTTATATAAATGGCGCAATATCTTGTAATTGATTGTTGGGGGAGGACCAACAACTCAACAACCACATTATTAAGTATCATTATTTATTTGGATTACCTTCAGAGCATCACCGGAAGTGACTAGCGTAGATGGCGATCAGCCTTACATAATTGATTTTATTACATAGTTTAATTCGACTCTCTCTCTTCAACTTTCAGTCCAGTGCTGGACATAGGTCTCCTCCATTTTGCGCCAGATATCCCGGTTGACTGCTGTTATTTATTTATTTTGTTTCACCAGCGTTTGTTACAAAATATGAACTTAACTATCTTACTTATAAATTTAATTCGAAATGTAACAATAATTAAAGGTAAACACATCATGCAAAATAAGAAAGACTTACTACTTAATTATAATCTAAACATAGAAATAATAATATAAAAAAAAGATTTAAAATAACAATAAAGAATAATTTTATTTTTGATAATAAATATCGTTAACTGAGGAGGATTCTAATTGGTGCTTTGTTCTCTTGTTATATTCATTATATACATTGTAACTATAGCTGTAAGCCACCCTAGTTTCGAACTAACTACTGCTGTTGGCCGCAGATGGCCTGTACTCATTAATTAATATTCATTATATATAAATAAAATGTTTTTAATACATAAACCGTTTTTTTACTTCATACATAATATGAATATGGATAATATAGGTACGGATCATATACATAAGGTTTCTTAAGTTTTGACTGTCTGTCTGTCTGATTGTTCCGAGTAATCTCTGGAACGGCTGAGCAGATTAGGTCGGGACTTACTTGGCAGATAGCTGATGTAAGAAGAAAAAAACATAGCCCACTTTATTTTAGAAAATACTTTTATTTTTAGTAAAATAAAACAATGTTTCACCACGGCGTATTGCATAACCACTGACCATCAATAAACTGTAATAGGTACTAAATAAATTGATATTTAATAGATTTAATAGAAGAATTTTCTACGTAAAACTAAACTCTAATGCGCAACTGACGGCGTCTACTCATTTACGAGTATAGTCTTAAAATTTAAAACATAAAAACTGCTGTCATACAACATTGGCACTTACAAAGTGTGCCTAGAATATGATTGTATAAATTATCTAACCAATATTGGTTTTTATTTTTTAAGCAAGAATATTATTTTTCATGTCGTTATGTGAACTACACCTAACTGTCAAACTGCCAAAACGCTTGTCGATAGATTTTTACTGGAGAAAGATATTGAATCGTAATTAATTAAATTCAAAGTAATTATAAAAGAACCCAGTTTGTCTGCCTCTTACGCTCAATTTCCTGTATAGGGGATTGCTTTGAGGCAGGAAATTGATCCAATTGAGGTCGTCCTGGGAGAAATGTCAAGTTCAATAAGCAGCTTTTTTGCAATTTCCACGAACGACACGTTCTTACAAGTTCTTAGAACAAAAAGGTAACAATATAAAGTTGTGGCGTGTGAATGTATGTGTTACAATATACTATGTTAAAGGAAATCCTCATTAAGGTTTTCCCTCAATTCCCAGAAAATGCCTTCTAACAAATGAGGGTTTGCTTTTAAAATTCAGCTAAAACAAATAGTTGGCGACCTTCCAAAAATGGTTCGTTCTACTCTCAAAGAGTTTTATAGTCACGATTGAACCCAGTTCTTATATATCTGCTATGTATGCCTCATAAATATTTTACTATGCAATCTTTAAATAGTTTTGCGGCGATTCTATTAGTCTCTAGTATTGATTTATATATTTTATAGCTGTGAAAATATAACCTTAAAAGCGCGCAGCTAACGCGACGCGCAGCCGCCGCGTTACTGCTTTATTTTCAATATAAAAGGTTGTTTCGAAAATAAAGTGGCCTAAGTTTTTCCATTATATATCAACTACCTGCCACATGCGTATTTGCTTTCATGGGCTTGTACATTATATATGTTTATACTGCGGGTATTGAGTCTCGAGAGTAGTCCTGTCAATCTTAGCACCACATAGGCCATCAATATTAACTTAATCTTAGTTGTTTTCGCGTCTACTCATATGTACTCGGAAGGCTTTACAAGTGAACCGTCCAAACGTTCAGTTCATGTCGAAGCTTTACAATAGGAGTCATTGAGCTGTGTATGCACTACGAATGACGTGATCGGGTGCATTGATGATAACCGTTATCGTTTGTAGGGAATACCAAAATGGAGTTTACAAGGGTATACTAGTGGATGTGTTTTCCGGAAATAAAAGACACGTACATTGCATGCTAAGTAGGAAAAACAGTGACTTGACTTAATATAGCCATATGTATTTCTGGATAAAACTATTATACAGAGTGTATTTTGAATCATTAGCATCCATTACTTATTACTGTATTCATATTATGGAAGGATTTTATGGGAACCAATACCATATAAATTTATTAGAAAAGTTTTAAAAATAAGTGATAAATTATCGCATTGCATTATTTAATCTGTAGTGGTGGTTTGTTAGTGTAGATCTTTGACTTCCGATCTGAAGGTGCAGGTTGAAACCCCGCCACGTACCAATGTGTTTTCGATTTTTTTTTAAATATGTGTACGTTTATCTGACGCTCTTACGGTAAAGGAAAGCATCGTGAGTAAATCTACACACGCCTGCGAACAGAATCAAGGGTTATGCGTGAAGTCAGCCAATCCGCACTGGGCCCGCGTGGACGACTAAGGCCTAATCTTTTACATGGAGGCTCGTGCTCTTGCATGGGGATATTAATGAGATGATGATGATTATATCACATTAAATTTTTACCACTCCCATTAAAGACTTACATTTTCAATCCAAACAGCGGCTTGTCATCCGCTCCTCTCGTCAGGGAATCGAATGGCAATTTTCCATTGAGGCCAGTTAGAAGTGCGTTCGAAAATGCCACCGTTTCATTTGTCAATTGTTCGGTGGCATGACGGCAATCAATCGTGGAAGCTGCGTGCTGTGTTTCATAACCAGTAAGGGCGTCAACACACCGGATGCGTGATTTATGTCTTGATCTTATATACTTATGTGTAATATGTCATCTAAACTGATATTGTAAATGCGAAAATGTGTGTGTGTTTGTTCCACTGTTTCTTGTAGCAAAACAGAGTGAAGAATTTACGTATTTTCTAAGTATAGATAGTTCAAGGGATGTAATGGAAGAGGATTCAGGAATGAGTGACATAATTTCATGTCATTCTAACAAAACCTCATTTTTAAGGTAGAAAGCACAATCCTTACCTGTCCATACGCATACATATTATAAATAGAAAACACCCAGACCAATACAAACAGATATGTTAATGCTCACATGTTTGTTTTGCCCCGCGATCGAACCTGGAAGCCTTAATGTAATAGCCGACGTCTCAACCATTACACCAGATGGGTCATTGCTCTTTTAAGGTTGCGAGTGCCTATAAGTATTATTATATTGCCCATAGGTATTACTTACCAGGGTATTACTTACTATAAATAATCAAAAAACAATAATTGCACATTAAATAAGAGGAAGATTCATGTCTTGAACTCGCACATTAGTGTTACGTATACATGATGTATACATAGCATCAGTGGCTCAATGGTGTGGTCTGTTGCTTTCCGATCTGGAGGGCGCAAGTTCCAATCCCAACGTACCAATGTCTTTTCGTATTTCCGAAATAATAGGTTCGTTATCCGACGCTCTTACATCGTGAGGAAACCTGCGCACGCCTGCGAAGGGATTCAATTGTAGTGCGTGAAGTCGGCCAATCCGCACTGGGCCCGCATGGACTTTACGGTAGATCATGCCCCTCGGTGGGCATGTTTAATGAGATGATGACACACAATGATATAACGACAATAGGGTATATCACAAACAAGTCAGTTTAGCTCGATTCCCGATGGTTGTAGGGTAAAAATATAACATCCAATTTGTTTCGATTAAACAATACTCCAAAACTCTTTGATACTACGAGTAACTAGTTCGTGTCTGCCCCGGGCTTAACATCGAAAACGCAACAACATTTTTCTGCAATATAGAGTAGCAAGGCTACCGACATGCAGTTCGAAACGTGCCGTCTTTTTATGCTTGTGTCAATTTTCAACCATTTCTAGAGCTTCGATTTTCACTTGTTTTTGCATAAGGTAAAAATGGACGTTCGAAAGTTTTTTTTCAGAATTTCAAGGCTTGTACAATTTGTTTTAAAACTAAATCACAAGTTTTATGTTGACTATCAGTTTTTGCTTATTTTTAGATTAAATAAGAACAATTTATGGAAAATTATAATTAGAGCACCTTATTCTAAAAACCTTAAGACATATTTTTGTCACACAATTTCTCCAATACCAGGTGTATGTCAGTAGTGTGTATGAATATACATGATAAAGAATATAAAAAGCCTTTCTTACAACTTTTTTTTAAACAAAAAACAAATAAATTAACAAAAATAAGTACCAAATACGACTCACTCAGCATTTGTCCTGGTACACTACGCACACCAGGACGCTGTTTTTCAGTGAAGCCCTAGTGTGAAGCCAAAAACTAACAACAGTATAATATAAATTAAAAAAATAACTGAAAGAATGTACAATAGTATGTACTTTATTTTTAACAAAAAAAAATATACAAACTTATCTAAAACACTCGAAATAAAACATACTAAACTAGATTAATAAAAAAATAAGAAAAAAATTAAAACATATCATACAAATTATCTTCATAAGCTATTATTATGCAGTATAATGTCAGACTTTAGCCTCTCCATGGAACGAACGATTAAAGCTTGTCATTATTCTATTGATTCAAGAAATTAATTTAAGAAGCCATGAACAAAACAAAAACAAGTTACTCAATTAGACATCTAAATTAATTAATTTCGAACTAAAATTACATAAGTATTGATTTTCGGAACACTATGATGAAATCATATATTATAATTTAATATAAAAAATAGAGCGTCGGTGGCTCAGTGGTGTGGACAGTCGCCTTCCTACCGGGAGGGCTGAGGTTCAAATCCGGACACGTACCAATGTATTTTCGAATTTTCGAAAAATATATGTACATTATCCGACGCTCTTACGGTGAAGGAAAACATCGTGAGGAAACCTTCATGCACGCCTGCGAAGAGATTCGAAGGTTGTGTGTGAAGTCGTCCAATCCGCACTGGGCCCGCGTGGACGACTAAGGCCTAATCACCCTATACGGGTAGGCTCGTGCCCCTCGGTGGGGACGTTTAATGAGCTGATGATGATGATAAAAAATCATAAAACCACATTTTGTTAAAATCATTAACGTACCTCATTCTTTCTAATCACGTATATAGATCAATTCGTTGATATAATTGCATTGCCAATGAATTTGTTAAAATGTTATCTGGAAATTAAGGAAATGCTTGTTTTTCCACTTTAATATTTAAACCCTGAATCAAAAAAAGGAAAGGGCAATTGCTGATCTTGTACAAGAAACTTTATAATGCTCCTTAAAAATAACTTACCGCGAAAATTAATGTAGCCCTGTGCTCCGAGATAAAAAATCTAAAAACATACCTGTGAACTCCAGTGTTCAAATACCTCGCAAATGAAATATTGCCTTTCATAAAATTCCGACGGCTTAACGATCCTAACTTCAGCCATTCCGCTAAATATGGACGTTTGTTAATTTTGAATTTGCGACTGGTATCGATTGTGCTCCGGGCTGTTTTAGGGATTTCAGCGGAATCGAATGCTCATGTTTTAAATGCTTCTATGTTTGGGAGCTTTTGAATGTTTGGGTAAGGGCAGTGTTGCTGAACTATCGATATCTGGAGTATCGATAGTTAACCTCAAACATCATCTATACTAGTGAAAGTTCTATCGATAGTATCGACTCATTTGGTGTTGCGGTTGAGAGGTCGACTGCAATGCCTAGGGGTCCGGGTTCGATCACCAGGCAGTACAAATATTTGTGTGAATGAACATGTCTGTTTGTAATGGTCCGGGTGTTTTCTATGTATAATATGTATGTATTTATATTTACAAAAAAATATATATGAGTCTATTCGTTGTTTAGTACCCTTACTACAGGCTTCACGGATAACTTGGGTCTAGATGGCGCTGTGTGAATGTCAGTGGATATATATTTATTTATTTATTAGTTATTTTATCGATAGCTAAGTTAAGGGCAAAAGTTTGGTTCACAACGATACTATCGACAGAATCGGTTCAAAGTGATCGATAGTGGTTTATGATTTAATAGTATTTTTTTATTGACTGTTTTCTTGATACCAGTATAGTTATAGTAAGTAAGCATTATTAATATTTGGTTAAGTAATGGATACTAAATACATCAATACGGTACATTCATGTATTGTGGCAAAACTATTATATGATCTACTAACGATTGGATACAATTATCGATTGTAGTGAAACTGTCGATAGTATCGATAGTACTGCACAGTAACGATACAATTGTGTACTGAACTAAGCTATTGATACTATCGATAAGTCCTTTTGCCCAACTCTCCATACTATAGCGGCAACACTGAGTGAGGGCTTGCGGTCTCCGTGCGTATTTGAGATTACATTGAACGTTCACTTTATCTGTGTAAATGAACTAGTTTTGTTTGAGGACACTTTGCTATAGAGAGTCTGTGTAACTCTCAAAGTGTTAGTGCTCATACACGCTGCCTGCTCAGATCGGATTTTGAAATCGCTATATGAATGTCAGTGGATTTCTTTTATGTTACAATGTGTACGGGACGAGGAAGTTTCGTAAAAAATAGGAGTCCTATGACTAGTATTGGACTACGATAATTTAATATGTCGTTAAATGTCCACTCGATAACAAGCGTTTTTGTATAGAAAGGAAAGGAAAGAAGAGTCAAATATAAATGTTGGTCGATTTGTTTAATGGTCCAGTAGTGGACTGTACACATTGCTGCAACGCCCTAAGCCGGGGTTCGAGTCCCACTCTGGGACGCCCTTACGCTCGTTGTGTAAATTTTAAGGCTGAGAGCCATCTGCCAATTGCCCGGTGAAGCTGCAAAGGCCAACTGCGGCAAACAGCGATCATTTAAATAAAAAGTACTGTATACCCAAGATTACAGGGTAAATACCCGAGCAGTCCTTACATACGTGTCTAAATATGTATACTTGTTGGTTTGGGTGTTTTAATGTATAATATATACATATTTATGTATTTACAAAAGTGTAAAATAGAGTTAATTTATTTTTAAGTGTATTGTATTGTGTTGTGTATTGTACTAATATATTATGAAATTCCTTTCGCATAATTTCAAAAGTTTTTCCAATTCACTTGTGACTCTAATCAAAACTACCAACATTGGCTTCCGTAACTTGTTTTGATTAAATCACACAAAGGCACCAATCCGTTGTTTCTCATTTCAGAAGAGAGTAGTGGCGTAGTTCGATGAACAACAGTTAATTAAGATATTCTAATGAGCGTCTGCAGAGTCGCGGGGTAGTGTTGGGATTTGTCGATAAATCATATAGCTAAACATGATAAGACTAAAAGGAAGTTATTTCAGACAGCCTAGGATTCCAAGCGAAGCGTAGGACGCCCTCCGGCCGATGGACTGACGATTTGCAAAATGTCACTGGTGGAGGCTGGATGAGGAAAGCAGAGGACCGGGACATCTGGCGCAAATTGGGGGAGACCTATGTCCAGCCGTGGACTGCGATAGGTTGAAGAGAGAGAGGATTCATTTAAGTTAACATATTTAACTTATTGAACGCCGGGAATCCAGACACAAAGAAAATCTATTGTTTCTGGCGCCTTTACGCATCATTGGCGGTCACAGGGTTAACTAAGTGGTAGACTCGGAACTGAGACGTCTCGGTAGGTACCACCTCAGTGCCAGTTATCATCCTGTATCCAGTCTTGCATTCCTATATTTCGGGATGAGGTCATTGTAGCTAGTAAAATCATTGGGTATCAGAGGCCTAGCATCTGTCGTCTCGAGTGACCGGCATGGGGCAGGGTTAATTGAAAACAATAACTAAATAATAGGTATTTATAATAATGTCCAAAATACTTCAGTGTCTCAAGACGAAGTTTATTGTATGTGTCGCCAGTTATACGGAATCGAAACGTGGTCGCTCACTAGGGGCCTCTTGAACATGCTGCTATGGAGAGGGCTATGTTAGGTGTTTCCCTACGTTATAAAATCCGAAATGAGGATATCCGTAGAAGAACTAGGGTGACCGACATAGCCTAAATGATAAGCAAGCTGAAGTGGCAATGGGCAGGACACATAGTGCGTGCGAACCGATGGCCCCGATGGCCGATGGGGCGCAAAATCCTCGAGTGGCTCCACGTAATCGAAAACGAAGTGTAGACCGACACCCAACCAGATGGATGGATGACCTGGTTAAGGTGGCGGGTAGCAGATGGATGTCGACTGTAAGGCCTTCGTTCAGCAGTGGACATATTAGACAGTAATGATGATGATGAGGTATTTATAGCGAAACATGTGCATGAAGGTAAGTAATGGAATAAATCTTTATTTGCTACAATATAGTAATACTTAATACCAAATAAAGATTTATTCTATTAATTTCCATCAGCACCGAATCTGTCATTTATTATGGTATTTCAGAAAAATCAAGGTTATATTTTATAAAGGTTAGGCTTTAATTATTATTTTCGACAGTCAGCTATCGACAGTGTGAAAAATATAAAGCAAAGCCCTTTGCCCAGCACTAGTTTACGATCTGCAAATTTATTCTAACATCATAAGGCAACTGCGGTACGTAATACAATCTCAATAAATACATTGGTTACGTATCGAATGCTTCTAAGCTACTAGAGATTGTAAGTACAAGTGTTGTTATTCGAGTCCTCAAATATCATATAACACAAATTATGCAAATAACCAACATTGTCAAAGCCAATGATGTAAAAAAGTATAGATTCGTGATATGCTTACAAAACAATCGAAAAAAGTGTTCCGAATGCAGCGACACATACACATATTTCGAATTTCGAACACATTTACCTAAACAAAATAGTACAAACTGTACTCTCTTCGGCGGTTCGTTTTTGAGGCACGGATGGCGTATCTACCTTTATATATACAGAATATCATTGGTCAAAGCGTCAACCATTAACATTATCTCTGGTTCTACAGAGTATGGATTACATAGACATCGATACGATTCCAATTCAATATGACTTATGGTAATTGTATATCACCAGCTCATTAAACGTCCCCACCGAGGGGCACGAGCCTACCCGTATAGGGTGATTAGACCTTCGTCCACGCGGGCCAGTGCGGGTTGCACGACTTCACACACAACCTTCGAATCTCTTCGCAGGCGTGCATGAAGGTTTCCTCGCGATGTTTTCCTTCACCGTAAGAGGGGCGGATAACGTACATATATTTTCGAAAATTCGAAAACACATTGGTACGTGTCGGGATTTGAACCTCAGCCGTCCCGGAGAAGGTGACAGTCCGCACCATTGAGCCACCGACGCTCTACTATGTTTATCCGTTGTTTAGTATCTATATTACAGGCTAATGCTGAGGCATATTATAGACTAAAATTTAATATGGATACAAAACAAACTAATTTGGGGCTAGATAGCTGACTGCAGTGCTTCTTTTGAGTTTGCTGAAAGACATGTAAATGATTTTATGCTATGACCCGTAAACATTGAGCATATATTTTTAAAAAGGCTGCAATCCAATTCGATGCACATCTAAAGAGTGTTTGCTGACCACTGGGACTCGATGTTTGCACTCTGAATGCAATTGCATTGAATTGAATGTAGTTGAGAGCGTTGGTGGCTCAATGGTGTGGACTGTTGCCATCCTACTAGAGGTCTGATATTCAAATGACGCCACGTACCAATGAGTTTTCGAATTTCCGAAATTATAAGTACGTTATCCGACGCTCTTACGGAGAAGGAAAACATCGTGAGGAAACCTTCATGCACGCCTGCGAAGAGATTCGAAGGTTGTGTGTGAAGTCGTCCAACCCGCACTGGGCCCGCGTGGACGAAGGTCTAATCACCCTATACGGGTAGGCTCGTGCCCCTCGGTTGGGACGTTTAAAGGGCTGATGATGATGATGATGAATGTAGTTGTACTCTGTCTAAAAGACATTTTTTGTTTCGTATTTTAGGTAACATAAATATTATGTTTTTACTATGAATTATGTGTAGGTACTATTTTTATTGGACCGATAACCTGCGGTAAACTGGTGGAGGGTGGTTGATAAAGCGGAAGATCCGGATATTTGACGTAGAATGGGGAATTGTGTCCAGCAGTGGACTGCGATAGGTTGAAGAGAAGAAGAAGAAATACTATACCAAGGATTCCTACACAATTTGATCCACGTAAAGTACTTTGTGTGCATGACCATAATTTTTGTATGCCATTTCCTTGATCGCGTACAGAATTCACGGAAAATATAGCGAGAAAAAGATAGCTAATATCTATCATGATATTTTCGATTCCTAAGAATTGCTCACAGTTACTAGTTCCTAAGTGGGCTTTTGGGAAATACAATCACTTCAAGGGTCGTGCGATCACTTACAAAATGATTGTGATACTCGGACGACATTGATATCGTAATTATATTTCATAAAAGGGCAACGAAGCGAAGTTAGGATCGCTCTCAAGGATAAATTCGGAAATTATATTATAAGACGTACTACTATATAAGTATACTTACCTTCCTACGCGCTATCATCTTAACAACGGATAAACATACTTACTCTCATATTCTTCTATAGTAAATTGATATATTAAACAGAGCTAAACTTGAAACCTTTGGGGTAGTACTTGACGTTTCAATCTTTCGTCAAAATTAGTCGTCAATAGTAACAAATAACTCGGCAGATATGTTTCCGGAAGTATCAGTCCGTTTTATCTACTAGAATTTTGAGGACCTGTTTTCTTTGGAGCTCATTGTCACTCGTCATGAAAGTAAAAAAGACTCTTTCGAATTTTTATTTTGAGTACGAATAAATTTCTCTTTTGTTCATTAGATGCCTACCAACCTGATGGACTGAGTACTTGCAAAACATCGCTGGTAAATGCTGGATGACAAAAGCAGATGACCGGGGTGTTTGGCGCAAATGGGATAACATATATAGTGGACTGCGATAGGTTGAAACGGAAATCACTATAAAATGTACGAGTCTAGTTTTGTTCTTACCTATAATATACTCTTTATACAAGGCTTTATTACTTTTATCTAAAAGAAATTTCCACAGATTTCCCAATACAGGAGATGGGGCAAGCCGCGTTTTTAAGTGCGACAAATGTAAGCTCAACGAGCATACACTGGCTGCCAGTTTAGTGCTTAGCTGCCATCATCGCAATGAATCAGTAATTTTACCAAGAAAAATAATAACTTTTCACAGGTAAGAACCGAAAAGAAATTGCGACACTGGGACTGCCTATAAAATTGGCGGCTTGTCCAGTCTAATTGTATATTCGGATGTCTGTGGAAATTTCGCTTTGTTATAGTTACATATATCATTTTCATTCCTAGGGTGTGATATGTACAACCAACAGTTCGACATAAACCCATGCCCATTGCCTTTTTATACATGCGGGCCTCAGGCACCGGAGGTTGAATACGCCCCAAATATTGGGTACACACGGAAATGTATAACGTACGGCAGCGCCGCGGACATCGCTTGCTTAGCCATGCTATTTTCTGTATTTATTTTTACAGGAGGATATTTAATAATATTATATACTTAGCCATGCTCTTAAGCTGGTCTTATACTATGATGTATGAAGATCTGATTAGCTATATTATAGAATGAATGTAAAATTATATATTTAAGGAATGATTGTACACTATTCAAAGTCAAAGTCAAAAACATTTATTTCAAATTAGGCTTACAAAAAGCACTTATGAACGTCAAAAAATATACAAAAATATAAAAAAACGATTAAAATACTAAACTAAAAATATGAGTTTTGATGCTTTGAAAAAAAAGCGCTTCATGGTTTGGCCTGTTGAAAAGAAGCACTCAAGAAAACTCAACAGTGTAGCCTTTTTTAAAAACATTTTCATTTTCCTTAAGTAACAATATATCATAAACACTGAAATAGCTGAGCAGTTTAAGACCACGGATTTTTATCACATAAATATTCGTTAATAGTGTAGTACCCTTTTTTAGAAAGGCGGTTTTTTATTCTAGCTTTAAACATGTGTAAAGGTAACTCGACAATATTTTGCGGTACCTTATTGAAAAACTTTATACATCTTCCTATAAAAGATTTACCTACTTTATGTAGTCTCAAGTCTGGAACAACAAGTTTGTTTCTATTCCTAGTATTAAAATTGTGTGAGTCGCAATTTTTTTTAAAGGTATGATAGTAATTACGGATGTAAATTAAATTTTCATAAATATATTGTGATGCTATAGTCGTTATCTTTATTTCCTTAAAAAGTTCCTTAAGAGAGTCATTCATTCAGTCAGTCAGAGTATTGCACATTACATTCCGTTTGGGAATCAAAAAAATAACAAGTTCAAATCGTTTATGTCTGCTAGGTTTATTGTTAGCTTAATTTTTTTTACAATATTCTTCCATTTACTTTTCAATATTAAAGAAAAGAAAGAAGATTTTCGTAGAATCAAGTTTCTTCGTGAACTAATCTTTCTACTTAGCTGTAATAGGTTTGTGGACTTTGTTTTCTCTAAGAAAAACTAATATTATGTAGTTTTTATTAATATATATATTATCGTCACTGACTTTTCTAAAGTGACAAACCAGAAAATACAATAAAAATGTTTTTTTTTTGTATCCATTTATCATCTCTTCATCCTATTGCAGCACACTACTAGACAAATGGTGTTTCTATGTACTCAGCATTTACCAGTGATCTTTTGCAAGTATTTATCAAACTAGTTTCCATTAAACTTTAAGACACGGTAAATCCAGGTATCGTCTGCTTCGAATGCAATCGGTGGCGACATAAGTACCCGACTCCCAACCACTTAATTTGCTGAATACCACATCAACCTTGTCTGTTGATACATCTCCAGGGTCTATTGAGTCTCGATTTGCAACAGTTAACTAACTAAGCAAAGTTTTCATATAAACTACATGCAATATGCACTAAAATTTTGCTGAGTTCTAAGTTCCGTTAATCCTACAGTATTGGCGGGCCCGTTCAAATTGTGTTCCCATATCTCCTCTAAGCTTTCCTATCGCAGCCGCGCGTGAAAAACGCGACGTGATTTATGTGCCCAGACGCGGCTATCTGAGATAAATTATAGTCCTCACAGTAGATGCATACATGCGAAAAAGTGAGAAATGCCGCCCTTTCATTTCTTTTCATTCTTTTTCGGACTGGCGAATAATGGGCGTACAACAACGGTATATACCGGGGTGTCTATTGTCGGGAATAGATTTGGACTCGGTTTTGCGATGGAAGGGTTAAATCTGGTAACATAATATGTAATATTAATCCTTACAACGGATTTTCTATTGTGTGGAGCGCGGCAGTAAAAATATTAAAATGAGGTATATTTGAATTTAATTCTGAAACATTAATAATAAAATAATAAATATCCACTGAAATTCACACAGCGCCATTTAGCCCCAAGTTAAGCATGAAGCCTGTATTATGGGTACTAAACAACCGATAAACATACTTATATACATTTTTTTTGTAAATACATACATATTATACATAGAAAACACCCAGACCATTACAAACAGACATGTTCATGCACACAAATGTTAAAACTGCCAGGGGATCGAACCCGGAACCCATGCTGTTGCAGTTGACCTCTTAACCGCAAACACCGAATGGGTCGTCTACGTTTTGGCGACTTACATCTTAATATTTCCTTACCCCTCTTTTTTTAAAGGTTGGCAACGAACTCTATCCTTCTTTGGAGTGACGAGTATCCAACCATCGTTAACCAACAGTTGTTGGTGTTTATACCGAGTGACTGACATATCCATTACAATACTCAAACATTTTAATAGAGAAACTGATCAGTCATGTGGATTTATCATATATCATCAAACAGCTCATTAACGTCCCACGAGGGGCACGAGCCTACCCGTATAGGGTGATTAGGCCTTAGTCGTCCACGCGCCCAGTGCGGATTGGACGATTTCACGCACAAACTTTGAATCTCTTCGCATGCGTGCGTGAAGGTTTCCTCACGATGTTTTCCTTCACCGTAAGAGCGTCGTATAACGTACATATAATTTAGAAAATTCGAAAACACAGTGGGACGTGGCGGGATTTGAACCTCAGCCCTCCCGGTAAGAGGGCAACAGTCCACACCATTGAGCCACCGACGCTTTTATCATTAAGACGCTTATTATCCACTGAATTTTGATAGGTGAATTAAAATAAATCATATTGTTTAAAGGACCATAAAGATATTTGATGAAAAAAAACATTTACCGAATCATTTGATTTTCAGTTTTGTCTTTAATAATTTTCCTCAAGGAAAATGAATTTTGAAAAAAGTAAAGCTTTTATTTTTACAAAATTGCCTTAAAAGCCTTATTATTTATCTGTCAATTTTGAAAATGAAAGGAAAATACTGTGGCTTATTCATATAATTCGATATTACCTAGCCAGAATGTAATTTAATTTGATACCTTTCAAGTTATTTATTACGTATAATAATGATTCCTTAAACTAATGACCAGCCTAACAAATTGTTGTTATTAAACAAAACTACGTAACTAAGGGCTTACACTAAGCCAAGCAATGTGTATATTGTATGGAATTTTCCATAAGCTTGGTAAATTATGCCCTTAGTTCGCTTGCAAAGATATTGTATCTTACTAAATAATTGAACTTAAAGTCTGACAAAATGGAAGGTGCTTTTGCTTCTTATCTTATCCTATAAATTATTCCAAGTTACATTATCAGAGTAAGATGTAATTAAATAAGAATTTATCTTAACGCGCCATCGGAAGGAAGTATACACTTGGCATTTGTTCCGAATTACTCGTAAATCGGAATTTGTTTTTGTTTGTAACGAAAACAGGGAATCGTGAAATCGGCGACACCTTGCTGCCCAGGTAATTTACATTAATATAATTTCGTCTTCTTTTTTAAGTTCAGAGGAATAAATAATGAAACGAGTAGGTTGAAAACAGGACGCTTCCAAACAAACATGGGGAGACTTTACATAATGCAAGCAATTTAATATTATATCAAACAGAAAATAAAATCAATCAAACACCTTCTAGATTGGAAGATAACAGTCCACACTAATTAGCCACTGACGCTCTTTAGCATATTATCTGGGGATTTTTACCGCCAAATTTGACGCAGTCAGTCAATTTCTTCGTCAATTATTTGACGACCCATTTGGTGTCGCGGTTGAGAGGTCGACTGCAACACCAAGGATTCCGGGTTCGACCCTGGTTTTGTTTCGAACTGACTACTGCTGTTGGCCGCAGATGGCCTTTACAGCTTCACCGGCCAAGATCCCTGGCGCACAAACATGTGTAAACATGGACATAACTGATTGTAATGGTCTGGGTGTTTTCTATGTATAATATGTATGTATTTACAAAAAAAAATGATATAAGTATGTTTATCCGTTGTTTAGTACCCATAATACAGGCTTCACGCTTAACTTGGGACTAGATGGCGCTGTGTGAATGTCAGTGGATATTTATTTAATTTACATTTAAGAATATGGTTTGAGAAGTGACTGTCTAGACATGCTAGCTGTACTTTTATGATGCAATATCCCGGACGGCTAACCGGCATCGCATGGTGCTTGCTTTGTCCCGATCTCGAGCTCTCCGCCTTTTACTATCGGTCGATAACTTAGTCTGCTCTTGTATTATAATACGAAAACCTTCCTTAATCAAGCACACCCAAAATAATCACATCGGAAGTATTCCACAAAGCACACACTATGAAAAATGTTTCTCACTGGAGCCACAGTATTTACTAGGTGGTAGGCTCTATACTGAGTCGTCTAGGTAGGTACCACCGCAGTGCCAGATATCGTCCCGTGAAATAAGAGTGCTATGCACTTTTGTGTTTCGGGATGAGAGCATAGTAGCTTCATAACCACAGACATCCGAATATACAATTAGACTGGACAAGCCGCCAAGTTTATAGGCAGTCCCAGTGTCGCAATTTCTTTTCGGTTCTTACCTGTGAAAAGTTATTATATTTCTTGGTAAATTTACTGATTCATTGCGATGATGGCATGTTACAATTGCACAGGATGGCATTTTGGAACAAAACGGTAATTTCTTGCAATATTCGTGCGTCTTGACTCGTCTCACAGAGCGTAAACTGGCAGCCAGTGTATGCTCGTTGAGCTTACATTTGTCGCACTTTAAACGCGGCTTGTCCCATCTCCTGTATTGGGAAATCTGTGTTCACAACAATCACCGGGTATGAGAGACCTAACATCTGCTGTCTCGGGTGACAGGCGCACTGCGGCATTGATGGAGAACAATAACTGTTTTCAGTTATTTCAATAACTTATTTATTCCGCTCTGTCATAATCAAGCGTATCACTTACCAACAGTGAGCGAACTGACCGTCCTGTTCACTTCGTAATATAAAAAGTACTATGTGTAGGGGTCGAGTGGATAGCAATCAACAATTTTTTAATATCATTTTCTGAAATTAACATCAAAAATAATAAATATTCACACAGCGAAGGAAAACATCGTGAAGAAACCTGCGTACGCCTGCGTAAAGATTCAAAGGTTGAGCGTGAAGTCAGCCAATCCGCAATGGGCCTGCGTGGACGACTAAGAAGGCCTATACACCCTATACGGGTAGGCTCGTACCCTCGGTGAGGACGTATAATAAGATAATAATGATGATTCACACATTGCCATCTAGCCCTAATCTAAGCATAGCCTGAATGTGGGTGCTAAACAACGGACATACTTTTTTCTGTAAAACATACATATTATACATTGAATCACCCTCCGGCTCGATGGATAGACGACTTGCGAAAAGTTGCTTGTGGAGGCTGGATAAGAAAAGTGGAGGACCAGGATTTCTGGCGCAAAATGGGGCAGGCCTATGTCTCTACGCTAGGTTGAAGAGAAATACACAGAAACACCAAGACCATAACAAACATACTTATATGTTTATGCACATAAATATTTGTACTACCTGGAGATCGAACTCCTAGAAAGAACTAGTCGACGTCTCAACCATTACATCGAATGAACGCACTAGTCTCGATGCCATCGACCCATTCAAACAAATAAATATTAATATTTTAATTCAATGTTTCGCTTAATATTTCATCAATTTATTATTATGCTGTAATCTAATGTCACAAATACGCCTGGGAATATGGGTATTATATATTCTAAATGGGAACGCTTCACAAAATTAGATATATTTCTCAAATAACGTCTTTTGCCGTAATGAGCCTATTTACCTTCATTGCATAAGATTTGAGGAGACTGAGCCAAGAAATTACACGAAATTGTATCAAACGGCGTAAAATTCAGGTTAACTAATCTCTTAGGTATAATTTATTCTGAAATAGGTAAAGACACATCTCTGTAGTCGGAAAATTTTGTATTTGAGTTGGAATAAATAAATATTCACTGACATTCACACAGCGCCATCTTGATCCATTTTAAGCAAAGTACTTGTAGTTAGGGTAATAAACAACTGATAAACATACTCATATTTTTCTTTGTAAATACATATATATTTTATATAGAGAACACCCAGACCATTACAAACATACATGTTCATGCACACAAATGTTTGTACTCACCGGAGATCGGACCGGAACCCTTGGTGTAGTAGCCGACATCTCAACCATTACACCAAATGGGTCGTCAAGTTTGGTGTGGATGTATATATTTGTCATGTACATACACGAAACCGGCCTTTGTTTTTCCGCTCTCACATTGTCTCCCCAATTGTCCTTACCCATTGAATTGCGTTGCATTTGTGTTTGCCGCCTGTTGTTTCCTGTCGCATGGTCCAGTTTCGGTTGACCGGGTATTCGTGTCGTACAGTGGCATCACGATCAAACTGTCCTATTTGGTAGCGCCTTTGTACTATCTTCACTCTGGTTTGGATTTGAATCGGTGAAATCTTCGGATGAGTGGTTATCAAGGTACTTGTGGAAGGCTGTTTATTGTTGTCTAACTCTATTTAAGTAAAGATCAACGTTAACTTGTTCTGGAATACGGGCAATTCAAGTAGGAAAATCATTTGTTGGAAGAGGCATTAAGTACTTTAAAGTACGTATACAAAGTCTTGCCTCATTGACTTTTCACCAGTTTAAATCAAAGATTTAAAAAATCCTCATGAAAAGATTACTATGCAATAGACAAATATTTATTGGATAAAGAGGTGTGGTATTGCACATTGGCCTTACACATAATCTAGTGACTACACTCAAATCTTACTTTGGGTCTCTGGTGACACTTTCGATGTTGACAAAACGATACAATTATTTCGAAATCTGCCTTTTGTCAATATTAGAAAATGGATATTTTATACGATTAAATTTGACTAATTTTTATTCTTATATAAATAGTAAATATTCACTAACATTCACACAGCGCCATCTAGCCCCAAGTTAAGCGTGAAGCCTGTATAATGGATACTAAACAACAGATAAACATACTTAAATACATGTTTTTTGTAAATAAATACATATTATATAGAAAACACAGCATGTCTGTTTGTAATGGTCTGGCCATTACAAAAAAACATGTCCATGCATACAAATGTTTGTATTGCCCGGGGATCGAATCCGGAACCCTTGGTGTAGCAGCCGACGTCTCAACCGTTACACCAACCAACCTTAAAATAAAAGGTTGATTCTCTATTTTTGAGATATCTCCTTTTGTCGCTATTCCAACCAAGCCTTTACAGATCCAATCGTACATATTTTTGCGGTGTGTTTGTGACTGTTCACAGCACTTGCTAGCTTTGAGTCAGTGTATTGTGTAATGCAGAGTGCTACAAATTGTCCTTCTGAGCTATTTGTATTTCGATCCCAGTGGAATCTGTCTAGATAAATCTAATGCACTTGCTTCGGTTTACGAAAATATTTTAAAGAAAGAAAGCTTTAAATATGTTAAGGCAGACTATATAATATTCTAAATAGTGTAAACTAGTAATAAAATACAAGCTAAAGCTTTCAATTAAATTTGAATACTAAATCTGTAATGAAATAGATTTAAATATATTTACATACTATAAAGTAATTCACAGAGAGATCTTGCATTACATTTTGAGTCTGTTTATCAAAAACCAGTTTTTAATAATAGTTTAGTGATTTGGTAGAAAAAATATTTCAAGTCACATTTGCCTAGTAAGTATTCAGTAGGATAATTAATGCAGGGCATAGGATATTCCACACAGTATGGCTTTTTGGAATTTGGGCTGTAACCCATTACACAGGTATAATGCGATTTGGTGGTTGCTAATGACAATTATTATTATCAATTATCCGACGCTCTTACGGTGAAGGAAAACATCGTGAGGAAACCTTCATGCACGCCTGCGAAGAGATTCGAAGGTTGTGTGTGAAGTCGTCCAATCCGCACTGGGCCAGCGTGGACGACTAAGGCCTAATCACCCTATACGGGTAGGCTCGTGCCCCTCGGTGGGGACGTTTAATGAGCTGATGATGAATGACAATTATAATACCTACTCATACTACGAATTAGGTCACTGACATAATCTCTATTTATTTTAAACAATACCGTATATTTTTCAGGCTTTACAATTAGCAATCCAAATCCTACCAGAACGACATGATTTGTTAACTTTAATCTCTTTGTCATTAAAACCGGCTTCCGGGAGCAACGGTTAATTAGCGAGTTCCCAAGAGATGTCCCTAATTACGTTGCTAGAGAAAGCTAGTTATGGAAATAAAAGGCACTCCCAAAGGATAGAATAAGAGTTTTACAGCAAGAATATCTTAAGTTTGCAGTGTTTAAAGATCAGGCAGCTTACATAGTGTTTGGGAGAATTAAATAAGTTCGGTTCTTTTTTAGATTGAAATGCTTTTGTATTGTTTCAAAGTACCTGTCGTCTTATTGGAGTTTTGATGGAATAAGATTATAAAAGTGAGAACTCGCGCTACTGTTATAATAACTAATTGTATGACGATTCTTAGTAATGCTTTAGTACTAAGCGAGTTTCTTGTGTAGATTTTTATTTCATCGTCGTCGTCATTGGGCGCAAATCAAAAGCACGAGCATACTCTTACGTGACTATGACATGTAACGAGCGACGTGATTATGAATGAAAATTCTGCCCAATCAACAAGACTTTTATCGCGAACACTTTTTAAGTGTTTGTGCATCAAGTTAGTTTATTGTTTATCTAATAATGTATTATGTGTATATGTATGTATGTATAGTATGTGTGTATATATTTATTATATATGTGTGGTGTGTTGTGTATGTATGCAGTATATGTGTGCACACTGTCTACCTCTCACACTTAATTTCCTTTTTTAAGCCAATGAAATAAGCAGTGCTTTGTACAATTTTTTCCATGTACCTGTTTTTTATTGTATAACTGTGTGCATAAATGATTAAATAATAAATAAATAAATATATAATCTACAAAGTTTTTGGTTTCCTACATGTGCAGGCACATCCCTACTGTCAAATGGGCGAACTGGTCATCCCATTCAGTCCATACTATAAAAACGCTATGGGACTACGATAAGACACAATAGCCTGAAATAGGTCAATATACGATGTTCTCAGATAAAACCCAGGCATAAAGTATTAGGAAATCGAGTACACAATATGATCCGCATCGGACTATGTCTTTGGAATCGAATTTTATCTGAAATATCGGGGTTGGAGCTGCCCTCATGAATGCTCTGATAAAGAGAGCGTTTTAGTTTGAAGATGTATTGGGCTGGACGACGGTCGAGTCACGTACGCTGAATTTATAGGGTGGACCGCGAAGATTAGGGATGGGCTATGCCAATGGTTTTGGGCCGAAAATATTGCTATGTTTCTTTTTGGACTGTGTTGTATGTGTGTTTTCGGATTATTTGACGGAGTGACTCAATTCATTAGATGTAATATTTTATTAATATATCATTGCACGTTAAAGGTTTTGGGTCCAATTGGAAGTTAAACCATCAAGATAACTAACCAGATACATTTTCATTTAATTTATTTATTTAGTATTTTTTTCATTAAGATTATGATTATTACAAGTATGACGTAATAACAAAGATCGGACATGGTATTACTTTTGGAGGTCAGATTGTTATTAACGACGAGCACAAAAGCCACTGGAATATAAATAAAATAGAATTGGATCGTTACACGGGAAATTTTGTCGGGATTCTGTTCACTTTTTATGCGTATTTTCACGTAATTTACTGAAACATAACAACCACGTTACTGGCGTTGGAATATTTTTATCTCACACTCAGATAAATACATTTTCAATAAGTAAATCGATATGGATTATTTTACTAACCAACTTACCTATATTTTAAAGTTGAAGAGTTTGTTTGGCACTTGACACCAACATCAAAATTATGAAAAGTTGCTCTGCAGTCGCCTACGGTTTTTGTATATTCCCTCGATTTCTCTGGTTTCCGTTTGTCAAACCTTGACTTCCTTATCATGGGACCACTTCTGAAGTATCCTCTTTCCAACAAAAAAGGAATCTTCAAAATTGATTCATGAAGATAGAATATCCGCGAACAAACATAGAAAAACCATATATACCTTCGAATTGAGTAACCTCCTTTTTTGAAGTCGGTTCAATATGAATCTATATACTACATTTATTTAAGTGCACTAGGCCGAAATAAGGACTCAATATATAATTGACTATTTTCGGCCCTGCCTAAAACAGTACATCACTAATGTGGCTCTAAAAATGTACAGAACAAATTAGGGATTTGCTACATTAGGCCAGATTGTTGTTGATGACAGGGCGCACAAGAATCGCTCCAGTTGGCTCTTCCGGAAGGAATCCTCCGGAAGAAATGGAAACTGGAGCGTTACACGTGAATGGTTGTACGGATTACCGTTCAAGTGTACGCTTATATAACTTTTTCCGGATATACACGTGTATTTTTTCACGAGCATTTATGCGCAATTTATTGAAGCATAATCAACACGTTTTTTGGATTGGGATATTTTCATTTCACATTTAACTAAAAATACAATTTTATTACATCGACCGCTGCTACTAAGCTATTGGCAGTTCTGTCGTAATATGTTTTTGTTAGTACTCGTAGATATTTTCATTTTTCCTGTGGTTTGAAACAATTTATTATCAATTGGTCACAGTTATGTGGATAGGATAAGTTGAATAAGCTATTTTTATGTCAGAAAATCAAAGGGTTGGTAAGTGATACGCCTGACCATCATAGGTGCAGTGTTGGTAGGATACAGTAACATGCATGTTGTTATCTCCCGCCAACACTGACCTGATTTTTTTTATAGAACAGTAGGCAAACGAGCATACGGTTCACCTGATGGTAAGTGACACCGCCGCCCATGAACATTTGCAAGACATCAGGTCCCAGAAATGCGTTGCAGGCCCTTTAAAAGTGTGTACGCTCTTTTTTTGGAGGACACCAGGTCGTATCGCTCCGTAAATGTTTCCAGAGGAAGTTCATTCCACAGTTTTGTCGTACGTGGCAAAAAATGACGACAGAATCGAACTGTGGAAGACCTCCAATCATCCAGGTGGTGAGGCGGTGAGCTGATGTTAGGTATCTTATACTTTACATGGTAATTTTACTAGCTACAGTGCGCTAAACGCGAAACACATAAGAGCATATCACTCCCGGCACTGTGCGGTGGTACCTACCGACCTAAAGGACTGAATACCGAGTCTACCAACTAGACCTAATCAGGTTCAAATCCCGCCACGTACCGATTTCTTTTCGAATTTTCGCTATTATATGTACGTCTATCCGACGCTCTTACGGTGAAGAAAACATCGCGAGGAAACCTGCGCACGTTGATGTCGAAGTCGGCCAATCCGCACGGGGCCCGTGTGGACGACTAAGGCTACACACCCAACACGGGTAGGCTCGTGCCCATTGGTCCCCACGTATAATTAGCTGATGATGAATAATGATGCAGTCTATACAGGCATCTATCCTACAAAATATTAAATTTTTATTTAATTCCTTTCTGAACTGATTGACTAAGCGTATTCTAGTATACCAGCCCTTACCAACCAATTTTAACGCAATAAATAACACAGTTAAAAGTTAATTGCTATAACATAAATCGCAAATGCTACAAATAACCTAAATAGCATCAAAGTGGCCCCACTTCAATCGGATAACTGAGTTGGCATAATTCAACCGGTTTTTACGTAATGCGCCCTTTGACTTAGATAATTAACGAGTATGGCTCGAATGCTTGTTGACTTGGATGTAAAATATCAACAGTCAAATTAAGAGTTAATTTAATCATCATCATCATCAGCTCATTAAATGTCCCTACCGATGGGCACGAGCCTACCAGTATAGGGTGATTAGGCCATCGTCGTCCACGCGGGCCCAGAGCGGATTGGACGACTTCACACACAACCTTCAAATCTCTTCGCAGTCTTGCATAAAGGTTTCCTCACGATGTTTTCCTTCACCGTAAGAGCGTTGGATAACGTACATATATTTTCGAAAATTCAAAAATACATTGGTACGTGTCGGGATTTGAACCTCAGCCCTCCCGATAGGACGGCGACAGTTCACACTATTGAGCCACCGGCGCTCTTTAATTAATTTAATACTATTGCTAAAATATTATAAGACTACGCTGGAAGTTGCCGCGCTAATTGATGGAGACGAGTTCCCTAAAGCTGTAACTACGTTAGATGTAGTTACAGCTTTTAGGGATAAAAATTGTTGTACTCACTTGTAACCTATACTCTAGGTTAGTATTATTAAGTATGTTATTTACATTAAATTCTGTTTAACTTTTATTTGCTAAACTGCTTCCATGTCAGCTGTGCTTGTCGTGGCAGTTTGTAATTAAGGCATCAACTACTTGTTAGTATCGCTTACGTATGTATAATGTCAATGTAATAAGTGTATGTTTTGTAAACTGTCCTAAAATAAATAAATAAATAAATAAAGATGTTGGGAAAACATCGTTTTGTAAAAGAAGGTTTTAGGTAAAAAAGAGGTGTTATTTCTAAGGCAATGAACGGGGTGCATTTTCTACTATTCTACTCATATTATGTAATGTTTATATGGGGATCTCATACCATATAGATTAATTATAAAAGTTTTACAAAATAAATGATAAATACATAAATTATCTATTGGTTTGAGCAATCCGATAACGAATGCTTACCAAAAAATAATGTAATAGGTTATGAAAATTCCTTATTACAGCGGTACAGTATTGATAATGAGCTTGTAACTAAAGCACACTTGCCACACCGTCTCCAATATATGACATATAATCATTCAAAGTAACCGTCTGCAAATCCCGTCCATATATTCCAGAAACTTCATGTCAAGGCGGAGTGTAGAACTGAACATATTCTAGAATTTATTACTGAAACCTTTTTAAGG
Source organism: Leucinodes orbonalis (assembly GCA_019425675.1). Taxonomy (NCBI): domain Eukaryota; kingdom Metazoa; phylum Arthropoda; class Insecta; order Lepidoptera; family Crambidae; genus Leucinodes; species Leucinodes orbonalis. The sequence goes on from PQWD01000771.1 coordinate 107,631, forward strand.
ATTTAAAGTAAGACGTTCCTCGCGGAGTGACGCTGCGGCGAGATTATTTTAAGAGAGTAACGTTTAGCTACTTTTGTACTAAAACTGGGAATATTGAGATTTATTTTATTGAAATTTGTTACGGTATCCATTCATTTGTATATTATTTTGCCTTTTTTATTTGCCTCCAGAAAACGAGCATTCGATTCACCTGATGGACACCGCCACCCATGAACATTTGCATGACCAGAGGTCTCAGAAAAGCGTCGCCAGCTCTTTCAAAGAGTGTTCACTCTTTCTATTAAAGGACGCCAGGTCGTATCGCTTCGGAATGTATCCAGTGGAAGTTCATTCCACAGTTTTATCGTACGTGGCAGAAAATGACGACAGAATCGAACTGTGGAAAACCTTCAATAATCCAAGTGGTGAGGACGAAATTTGGAGTGCCTCCGAAATGTACGGTGGTGGAACTCAGCCGCTGGAATAAGCCCGAACAACTGAACATCATGAGAATACTTCCCGTGATACAAGCGGTAGAAAATGCAAAGATTTTTATATAAAATTGTCGATCAACCCACTTTTCATTTATTGCTGAACACAGGCCTCCCCAATGAGCTCCAACTTCCACTAGCCTTCCCCTAATCATCGGGCCATTGGGCCGCAGGACGTCACTCGCTGCGCTTGTCTAAGCGAGATCACCACTCCAACTCGTTTCGTCCATCCTACGACCATCTGACTGTATGGAGACATTTCTAAACGAAATAAGTATACTTTTAATTGGTAAAGGAAAATTATACATGGTTCCTCATACATTTACAGACCCACATTATAATTGGAATGATCACCGTAATAAGTACGTTTTCAAGAGACTCTTCAAATATTTTAATTAATATGGCACAATACGTCTTTTGTACCTGGTTTTCATGAATTCGTTATTTTAATTAACAACGCTTGTTTGAATGTTTCATGTTTTTGTATTTATATCTTATTGACATTATAATAGAATCGCTTTTGTTACAGCGTTTATCATTTATTGGGTTTTTACAATATTTCAAAGTCGGCTGGTATACCATGGGTTCACTTTCAAGCACTAGTATTGTATTGGTCTGGGAGGTTCCATATATCATATGGATCATTCACAATGTTTATCTGGATAGTATCTATAAAAAGGAAGGTCTTAGCTTAAGCCTTTGAATACCAATGAAGCCTAAAGGCGTTTAGAAATTTTCTATTTTGTCTAAATTCCTGGAAACGGGTTAAGCAAGGACTAGAAGGGGCTGTGTGAATATCAGTGGAAATTAATTATATCTTTCGGGGTTCGAGTCTCATGGAAGCCCTTAGGAACGTTGCATAAACTTTGTTTTTGAACAGGGCGTCTTCTGCACTCCCCACATGCATGGTGGAGATATAAAAGCCATTTGCAGTCAAAAGCGTAAAGCTTATCCAAAATGAAAGTGAATTGTTTTCTTCAACACAATACATGTAGGAAAGGTTGCTGTTAGAGGCTAGATGAGAAAGGAAAGAACCGGGATATCTAGGTGGTAGACTCGATACTGAGTCGTCTAGGTAGGTACCACCGCTGTGCCAGATATCATCCCGTGAAACAGGAGCGTAATGCACTTTTGTGTTTCGGGATGAGGGCACTGTAGCTAGTGAAATTACCGGGTATAAGAGACCTAACATCTGTTGTCTCGGGTGACGGGCGCAGTGCGGCATTGATGGAGGATAATAACTGTCTATCAGTTGTTGGTCTCCTTCAATGCCGCTCTGTCATGGTCTGGCATATCACTTACCATCAGGTGAGCGTCCAGACCGTCCTGTACACTTATAACATAAAAAAAAACTTGCGCCGAATAGGATTCTCCTGTCACTTGACTGCAATAGGTAAGAGAAGATAAACTGGTCGTCTCGTTTACTTCTCAAATAATAACATAATAAAATAGGGAACCCTAAATATGGCGTTTTGTGACGCAAAATGGTACTGTACATTTGGAACCAAAGTTTTATCTCAAAGCAACCATATTTCACATTAACTTTTGTGCACTCAGGCAGTCTGAGTTTTTTCTTAATTTGTCACAGAAGTTTTATAAAAGTTTCACTGTTAAGAGACTCGCTTTGCAAACTTTGATTGGGATATGCTTCTTTAAGAATTTAATGGGTGTTTCTTTTCCATCTGCTTGTTTCAAACTTGGTATGCCAATTTCCTAATAAAGCTATAAAACCCATCTGTTTCCGTCACAATTCTAATGGCTTAAAGATAAGATCTTTCCCTTTTCTAATATTATGAGAAATTATGTTAGTCGTGAAAGAACTAAAGTTCCTGACATAATGGAATTACGGTTACGTATGGCTCAAAACTAATTATCATTGGAGTAGACGAGTTCGGATAACGTACATATAAATTCGAAAACACATTGGTACGTGGCGGGATTTGAACCTGAGTCCTCCCGGTAGAAGCGCAACAGTCCACACCATTGAGCCACCGACGCTCTACAGGTGATATTAAGGTCCACAAACCATACATATGACCTCCGTTTCAACTTTTATTTTCGGAGAAAACAAATAATCTTTAATAGCAACCCCGGTCAAAGCTCCGGTCACGTAACATTGAAATAATGTCTCTTGTCAATGTAATAGTAAAAGGTATGAGATGCGAAAGGAATAAAAGCATTGCCCAGCCATAGTCCGACCTCTTTGTAAATGATAGCCGTGTCTATATGAATGCCCTGGATAATACAATTCATCGATCTGTGTTATTCGCAAAGGGCTTTCCTAAGAGGTCGAAAGAGTTGAACGAACATTCTCGTGAAGGTTAAGGGTTATCAGGATTTCAATTGGGAGATTTTGTTATACTACAACCTACTGTACAAGGGCTGGATGTAGGCTTCCCAAATGTTATTTTTTGAAAAAGCCTCTTGTCTTGTTACGAGAGCTGAATACAATACAAGTGTCACACTACTCTTCTTGTGGGTGCCGTAACAGGAGGCTTACAGACAAAGCAGCGTGGCCGCGTTTTCTCATAAAAAACACTATATCACAGGTACTTCTTTCCATCCGTGGTGATTAGGGCAAAACTCCTCACTATTTGTGAGGAGGTTCTTCCTTCAGTAGTGGAGTATAACGCG